>JAUELE010031077.1:923-26242 GCA_031471655.1 Diodora aspera
TTCACCAGACGGCAATCTTCAATTGAAATAGAAATCTTATCATTGGGTCGTCCATTGTAGATTCGTCTTACATTGACATTCGTTCTTCAATAACTACACTAGAAGGAATATCAACACTAGAGTACTAAACTATCTCTCTGTGGCTCGCACTTCAATCACCAAGCCTGTATTAACAGGAATAAATTGAGAAGGTTCTGATAATAGATTCTCTCTTCACCTCGACGTCATCCTACATCAAAGAGACAGAGCATACAAGTCGTCTTTGTTACAACACTCGCCAGGTAACATCGACACATCTCACCTGTAATGAGGCGTGATCACAGGTGTTTAAGAGATAGCCACACGACCCGAGTGATCGAAACGTTTTACCGTCATGCTCCTGTATAGTTCACATTGAATTCGTGTTTCAACTCTCGGCCTAGAGATAATATAGGCGCCTCTGAAAGACATCAACTGTATGAAGATATTTGTCGTTATATCAATTTTTCATCCTCTACTTGAGAAAGAGACAGCCGTAGAGCTACTACATCGATATAGCTCTTCAACATAGGTCCTTCAACATAGGTCCTTCAGTAAGGGTTCCTCTATCGAACGGTATGTCGCAAATATAAATGTCATATCTTGAATGTGAGTTAACATCTGTACAACACTCGCTCTCATTCTGGCAAACACACGCATATAGAAACATTGCTCAAGATATCATTATGCTTTGACATTATGATGGAGATATTATAATGCTTCAACATAATGACTGAAATATCATAATGCATAAACATAATGTCTAGCTGAAATATCATAATGTTTTAACATAATTCCGGAGATATCCTTCTATTTTAACATGCTTGTTGAAACGTCATGTTTAGTTGCAAGTTTAATCACACACCCAATACATGGTATACAGATCCACATGTGTGAGTGTAAAGCACAGGGAAGTGATGTGCTGTTGAACGAGACCAGAGGTATTTCACTGTCCTTTAGGGATAAGAGAGTCGAGAGTCATGTCTTCGATTACATCGTTTCACTTACCTACTCAGTCTCTATAACAAGATAGTGCCTACCCTTATATTAAAATAAACTACTCCAAATGGTCAAATATAGTGACAACACTATTTTATTTACAAAAAGGAGTGCATTCAAAATCCACATGATGATAATTGGCACAATCATAAACAAAACATGCAAACGCTGCATGTGAATTTCAGATTTTGAGGAACATTTCTCATGAAGCAAATTTTCCAAACATTCAGCATTACATTTTCACTTCAGGTGCCATTATTTAAGATAATCAATACATGGACGTTATCTTCATGATAATCAGCCGTGGGGTTGGTGATCGTGACTTAATTAACCCTGCACTGGAGAGAAATCCTCGCGTCCCGCGTGGTATATGTGAAATAACGACCAAGTTATCGGCGCCACCTGATATAACCGTCTCCATTGCGCTCAAACGTTAAACCAACTACCTACCTCAGATGGAGCGAGACCGTTAAACCAACCACCTACCTCAGATGGAGCGAGACCGTTAAACCAACTACCTACCTCAGATGGAGCGAGACCGTTATTTCAACCTTACATGCTACCTAACCACAGCCTCGGATTTTCAAATAAATTAAATCAACGAAAACCAGCTTGCGTTGGTTTTAACAGTGCCACTTTAAATGTTTCATTCAGTTATTCGCCGTTGAACTTGAACCAAGGCCAAGAAACTTGTAATTTGTTTCTAATTTTCGAAAAAAAATTCTCAAAATAAACATACTCAATGGCAATACCCAGTCCATTCATGAGTGTCTTCGTTGATGGTATATCATGTGGCAGGCACGCCATTCACTGAATGAAGTTCTGACTGACCTGGTTTCCTTGTATGCAATAGCTCGCTCGGGTAGCTGGATTAACAGTCTGATCTCCTGGGGTATCTACATTGTGCAGCAAACACTGAACTACTGTCACTGATACAACAGACCACGGTGTTGTAATACACGTGTGATGAGACCACTATGTTAGTTCATTTTCCACACTAGATGAAATATTAGTTTCAGGTATCATAACCTTTCATATTAAGCTTGTACAAAGACAAATGCTATAAAAGTATTTCCTAAACATTTTAAACCTATTTTTCTTTGAAATTCCGAATGTTGTGTTATCTATCAAAATAATCATTTTACAACCTGCATATTTTAACTAATTGCGTTACGATAGACCTTGACATACTTAGTCTTTGACTAAGGTGCAATTATAGTTGAAGAGCAGAGCCGTACGAAAGACTAATGCCTGAAAGCACAAATATTTCTTCAATGTTTGATCATTTCGGGCACACTGAAGACACAGTAAAACAGTTTAATAATGCATATTTTAAAATATACTTAGCATATTTATGAATACACTGAATGTTGACGTAAAGCCCGCGATGTACTCGTGCACTCATGTAATCGTGGTGAGGTTTAGGTACTCTCTGAAGTAAAGGCCATCTACACGACGATTACAGTTATGAAACTACAATCATATGACATTTAGTTTAGTGCATCTGAAGAGTTCAATGTAACCTTGCCACGTGTTAGAGTATAAATCGTACTGAGTCGAGTGTTGAGCAAAACAATTATATACGTCCAAAGAGTTGCAGAGCTGAGAAAAGCATTGTAACTCACACCAGTCTTTCAACCACACTAATGCGTTTTCCTGGCCTGCATGTAACTAGTAAAGTGTATATGCCGTAGGAAGTTAGTAGTTTCAACACGGTCTTTGATGGTAACAATATTCAACCTGTCAGAGTAGCGGAACATACTTCTAAAGCATGAAAACACTCTCTGGTATTTGCGGCTTGTATTGCTTTCTGTATTATGGTTTCAGTTTGGGAACATCAAAGACGCTGCTATTACACAGTGCCAGGATAGGAAGACTTGTGAAGATATAATCATATTGTTGGCACAACAAGACACGTCTTGTACGTACAGAGGCCATGGTATTCGCGTTGACCTATATATACATAGGAATTGACTTTCAAACTGTTCGTCATATTCCCTAATGTTGTTCTCCAAATTGCGACTACAGTACAGTGTTTGGGTACATGTCTTCACAAAACACCATAATCTCAGCACAGATGTCGAACAATACAGATTACATCAGTTAATATGCAACTACAGTACAGTGTGTGGGTACATGTCTTCACAAAACACCATAATCTCAGCACAGATGTCGAACAATACAGATTACATCAGTTAATATGCACCAAAGTCCAATAATCATATGACAAAAAAAGGCATTGGATCTTCGACAAGATAAATCAGTACATGTCGATCCACAACGTACAGTCTACTCACGGATGACTACACTAAGATACATCTTTGTAGTGTGGCTAACATAATGTTAGTTTTAAATATTTCCTTTCATGGAAGACTATGTACACACTTATGCACGAAAATTGCATTTGGTTTACCAATTCGCATAAACGAATACTTGATGAATCTAAAAGTCAGTTTTATTTCTTTTAAATTTCCTGTTCTCTTGGATGTAGGTCTAGAAACAGTTCAACAGTATACACAACTACGCTCAGCGAATAGGTGCCTGTCCGAGCTGCGTTGATATGGCTTTATATCGGTACTTCTGAGTGACACACTTATATTTCCCTTTTCAATACAGTAGTTGACTACATGTTACAAACGACTGGAAATAGGTGATATCTCGTGATGTCTTGGTCTCTAGTATCTTTGTTATACACACAGTGATCGTGGCCTTTCCAGACAAATGTTAAAGAGACTTTGCTCTTTGATGTTCTACCTCAAGCCAGACGAGGTCACAGTTTGAGGAGATCTTCTGCTTATACTTTTTACCCTTTGACACTATCAGTTCTGTGCACCAGGATGACAGAACCATACGGTCAAGGACATAGAGCCATGTGTTTATTTAAGATGGACATTAAGACATTCCCAAAGACGATTTCCTACATCATTTCTATAACATTCCCAGGTACATGGTTGGGACATCAAAAATAATAAACTACAAGTATTGCATTTAGCACTTTTAGAAGCGTCAAAGGTTTAACCTCAGCTGTCTTACTTCACTAACATTTTTAACGTTTCTCACCCTTGACAAGAATTAACATGGTCTAACGTGATTTACCCACTCTGTGTACACGTTATGTCAAGGGATGCACAGCTGGCTGACTACAGAAAGTGCTTGTTACAGACACGATACAATCTGAATAGACAGCAATATACAAATTACTAGAGCGTGGAGCTATAAACACATACAATAGGATGTTCTGGGAATTCAGCAGAGTATCCATAGTTAAGCTTTGTGAAATGAACAGAAGCACAACAGTTTACAGGGATCCCGTTTCGGTGCATTCAGTACACTCGTTAAATACACGCTTGGAACAAGGTAAAAAACGATTGAAAACATAAGGGGGCAAGTTTAACCCCTAATCCCAACCTTTTTAACCTCCACCCAAGAGATCGCCGTGTGTAACCCAATTCTTCCACCCATTGTAAGGAGAATCTCAGATCTCAGCTAGTTATATTAGATATGTATGAATGAAGAAATTATAAAGTAGTTCTAAGGGTTTTGTAAAGATGAAATCTTATAGTTAATGCCTCAGTTCTATCGATCTAAAATTGTTTAACAGCTAATGGCTTCTTCGAAATGGGTTACAATACCGTCATTGTGTAAGGAAAAGAACAGATGATGTTAAGTAGTCCTATATAAGGTGAACATTATCAGCGCGTGTGCTCACACAAAGAAACCTGAGCTGGGTTTAAAGTATATGTGAGAGGCCGTGCAATGTGTCCTCATGATCACGACCATGATATATACTCATATGGAATATATGAAACTTCGATTTAAGATATCCGTGTGATTTTTTTTTATTTAAATGTGTGCAGTAATTACTTCATGTAATGCTATTATCAAAAAGATTATCTGAGTCAATGCTCTTTATGAATATGAGCATCTTCTTTCAATTATGTCGTCTTATGAACACTGATAAAGTATTATTTGAGTCAATTTACTTGTCAGTTGGGTTAATAGTTTCTCATTGAAGCAAATATGAAACTTGTGGAGCCATCCCAAGTTGTAATTAGTCGCATAGTAACAGACAAGACCATCCTCTCCATCACATTTCAATCAGGATAAAACACATAAGAAGCATAGTAATAACGTAATAAACCGGGGCTTTTTTCTTGACTACTTATTCGGAACACGTCATTGGCGTGTCATACCAGCATTGGTAAGCCTCCAGATATCCACGACTTCAAGTAATGTTACGTTTCAAAATGACTTAGTAATTTGGGCTGGGCTGGGAGTTCTTTGTGTATTATCAAGTGCCTAGGTAAACTGGAAATCTGCCAGGAAGATACTAAAAGTCTCTGCAACACGTTTTAGCAATAGTTTTCAAGACGAAATTTGAGATTTTCAACACACTTCATAACATCACTCATTTACACCTGCCATTTAAACATTGTCAATAAATCTACCTGCCGAAGACAAATATTTTATCTATAGTTCCAAAATATTCAAACTAAAACACCGAAAATCCCTCACAGAACTTATTGTAGCTTTAGATTGCTCTTCATACTAATGATGTCTCGTCAAGAAAACCCTTACTCAGTTTTCATGAAGCAAAATCTCTAAAGAGGAGAAAGCATCATGCAACGCTGGCGACAAGAAGTTTTAGCGACTGGCTTCTCTTTGTCGTGCAACGTCTTTCCTTGGTTCAACGTTCTGGTGACGATAATTTGCCATCCGAACATCGTTGTTTGAGTTTGTTGACATCCGATTACTTGGACAAAGCATCTTTCTTCTCAAGCTGACCTCCGGGGCATGCGCTATGTGCCTCCATCACAAGTTAAGAGCTTGTAACATTGACGATCCCATGACCATAAGTAAGGTAGAGACAACGTATGTTTTCCTATGCTATTATGACTACAGTGTTGCGTGTGGCATATCAGGAGACCACGTTTGATATCAAACTCCCTCAGCGCATCAACTGGTGTTAAACTGTGGTTCCATTGCGACGTCAGTCTTTTAGAGGTTGTCACTACCAGTGATCCTGTTTTAAAATCAAGCCGTGATACGCCTCTTTGCGGTATTGTACCAGAGTGTGTTTTTCACGAGTCTGAACAGAAAGGTTTACACGGAGTTGGTGGAGTCTTGGATTTAAAGCTAAAGCTTAAGCTTCTGGATTCTCATGTCTGTGCTTAGTCAAGGTCAAACTGTGACGACAAAAAGAGCATTGCGGCTTTGGATGCGTCTGACGAATCGACTTACAATTCATAGAAATGCTAATAAGTATAATAGAACACATCATTATTGTTACGATAGAAAGTGGAACTCAAAGTTAGCATGATGTAAAGAACCTCTTTTGATGTCACAACCACAGCAACACAATTAAACATTTTCAAGTAAGAAGCAGAAGGCAAACCAGAAAGCGAACTAATGCAATCGTGTTATGCCAAAAAGTTCATAAGAATACATCATGTACACATTTTTCTGGTTTTTGTGATCGTTTGTCCTTGAAATGACCTATACGCTTGTTCATAACAAAACGCATCAGACTATGTTCAGTGCCCAACTACATTATCCCACTACAAATGATGAAAAGCACTATACAACGCTGAATTTATTGCATCCTGGTTCAGATGTCTGCATTATAAAATACGTTCTTTCGCAAAGATAAAAGCTTAAATATAGGCTTTGTGTACCAGTATATTTGTATGTGTGTACATTTTTGACAGCAAAACCGGATAATCATTACGTTTTTAAACATTGAGAGCATTTTAGGCGCTCTTAAATATAGAAGGTATAATGATATATCTGGTGACTGTATTCTATGCATATAAAGTCGGTCCATCCATAATTCAGAAATGGTCATTTTCCACAATCAATATTGCCTAAAGCTGACATTGAGAAAGAATCTGTTTGAGACATCATGGGATTATCCCCACGCAGGTATGTATGTGTGTACGGGGCAGTATATAACCAGTGGAGACATTGTTCTTTCAATAAGTCACAATACATCGTAATGGATCAGATGTTTGTAACAGTTTAGCAAATCCAGAACAGTCCAGTATTCCAGTAGTCTCTGCCGCGACGGTTAATGTTCCACGCAGACACAGTAGGACTCACTTTCTGCTGATCTGTAAGGAGTCTATTTAAAAATACAAACTGAATTTGCCTTAGTCTGCCAGGATAAAGAAGATACGACGTTATGTATTGACGCAAACACTTTTATAATGTATAATCTACAGTAAATGTTATTTATTTAAAACAGAATGCTTCAAAATATACACTGCTGTGGAATACGTAACCAACATTTTAATAAATACAGCCATTTTCCCTTTGAAAATGGAAGTGTTTTAAGGCAGCGGATCTACACAATAGGCGCAATCCCTTACTTTCAACTTTGGGTACACGCGTTTGCAGTTGTGCAATACAGTCGTACTCCAACAAACTGTGTGTGTCGCGGCTTTGTGTCTTGATATCAGATCCTCACAATCTTTTACTGTATTCAAATCCCGTCTTAAAACTCATCTATTTCATCTCGCTCATTATACCTGAAGTGAACAGTCTGTTACCTATATTAATTGTGCGCTTCGAGCATACTGTCAGTGTGTAAATAAGCGCTATACCAATGGACTATTATAACTATTATTATTATTATTATTATTATTAAATTTGTCTTTATCTTCATACGGTGATAGCTGAAGTTTTCACGAAATAGCAGCAAAACGTCGCTGCCGCTTGTAAATTATTTCAGCTTTAAATAGATGTCAGTAAATCCCCACAAGTAATCATGCTGGAAAATACAATAACGACAGGCTACTACTGATGTGTGTTTTCGAAGTGGTGTAAGAACAAGACGATCCACATTATATATATGTAACTGACTTTCTCCGTCAACTTCTGAACCGTTTCGGTCTTGGTTCCTTTGTTGTATTACATCTAGTCTTCGAAACTGTTAGTATTGCAATATGCTATACAACTCACTGATCGGTACAGAATTACTATTTAATCTCCATCTAAAATGCTTTATATTCTCAACCACTGAATTGGTATCACTCTGCTTGACCGTTTTGGCTCGAAAACTGGGGTGTGGGAGTGTGGCTAATATGCCTGGGACGTCATTGGTAGGCTTGTCCGTCAGCGTGAAAATCTACCTACCATTCTCGGTGAACTCAGTGTTGTTCACATGGTTGAGTGAAACGGATTGAGTCAAGCTGATATGTGTCCCCTGATCACCTGCATCCACTTATCTTTTTGCTATAATATATGGTGCACTGAATTGACACACTATACATTTCGTAAATGGACATTTCGAAATGTTAACTGGAAATACCAGATATGGATATAATTTGGTGGGCTTGATACCGCCTAAAGTTTAAGTGCTTATCTCTAAAAGTCGTTTTTCATTTTTCCAGTTATGCACGCACTGTAGTGAAGACCTGTGGCGTTTATGACAGGCCAAATGTGAACCTCTAGATAGGCTAGTGAAGGATGGGTGCTCCCCACCACGTCAGGTTCACTGACTTCCCAACAGAAGATCACGGCCTTTACATAGGTCTTCAGGGTTATTCCAAGGATTCATAACGGAGACTGTACTTACTTCATGACGTACTACTTTTCAACCAACAGACTTTTAAACTTTTTATTTTACTGACGTTTCCGTTACAGCGTACAAATACTGTAAAATTATGTTGGTTTTGAATCCATATTGTTCAACAGGTTGTTTTGATACAGTATATTCCCAATGACCAAGAGCAAGTAATTAGTAATACAAAACTTTCCTTAAAGTTTTATCCAACTTCAGAATATTTCCAAAGGTCTTCTCGAAGTATATAACATACATGTAACTTCCGCTTATTTCTATTCATACAATTGTTCCAGGGGATAATATAATTCCAACTAGTCTTTATGTACATGTATAATATAAAGGATATCTAAGACCAAATTTGTCTTCTTCTGTGTTTCTCGAAGCATCTGCGGGGATGCCACATCTGAAGCGAGATCGTGTATGTGACGAGGTGCTGTAACCCCAATTTGTCAGTCAGTTCTGAGGCTACCTGTTACCCCCTTCCTTTGACCATCACGGTGTCTCTTATACGCTTTCCTTTGTCAAGTGTGACAGTTTAATGTCTTCCCGGGTAGAAACAGATTTCATCTTTCAGCGGAGACGATCTAAATCAAGTGGTGTTGACGATCTAATAGCTTGGGAACCTCGGTAAGAAAGACTTGAATTAACATCCCTACACGTGTCTAGTGTTTTGAGTAAAGTCGGCGTCTTTGAAGTTACAGGTGTGACACGCTCTCAGTCACGAAGCGAATCCAACAAAGTGGACTTATCGGATTAGGTGGCATGGTTATAAAATATGATATAATTTATGTTATAACCCAAGAATCTGAAACATCAAGGGTCGTATAAAGAACATAACATTTATGTTTAAGATAATCTTTTGGACAATAGTATACTGATACATATTCACATATTTGTACAGCTTTACCGCGATGGTAAACCACAAAACGTAAATTATTGTTGACAAAACGAATATTGGTGTATTGCTGTATGTGATCCGACTCCTACATTCATTCAATATTCGCTGGACTTTTGTTGTAACATTGTAATGCATAACAGTTTTCGCAAAACTTTATTCTGACTTATACATGTAATGCTTGTCTATAATTGTTTCATTTCAAACTCAAAGTTCTGTCTTTAATGGCCTTTTTATTTCTCCTTTAATCGTCGATCGAAGGGTGCGGCATTTACAAATCTTTGTATTATTGATGTACTTTGGTGAAAATAAAACTGTTGGCATGAATTGACATAGGAAGAAAGATAAAAGGAGTTTTAGAGGTGAGCATGAACTCAATTAGTGCTGCTATGTTCTTCTTCTTCATTCATTAGGTTACAGCGTGAAAGAAACAACAATAGCACATACACACATATTTCTCTGGCACTTGTAACCAATTAGGTTGTACGCCAGGACAGAAACAGATACAAACTACCGAATGCTTCTTCTTACCAATTAGAGCATTCTAAAGCGAACGGTGTGCAAGAATTGATGAAATAGTTCTTTACAAAGACGAAGCAACTTAAAGCTTGAGGAGTTGGAGCGATACTAACTGTTCCGGTCCCCTGGGCTATGTACATGCATGTTTACATTGATTTAGGGAAACCGATGCTCCTAAAACAATTTCTCTTGTACGGTTGGTGATTCTCTGAGGACTTCTCAAGAATTCCATCTTATAAGGTTTCCACGGCTTGTTTCTTTTATCTGGAAAGTTTGGTAAACTAGAATGACGACTCAGGAACAGTTTAACCTAACACATCATTTTTCACACTGACTGTATTTAGATTAGGGTATTTAGTAGGGATTAGGTGTTGAAATGTCCTCTCTTCACGTCCTGTGTTCTTGGGTCTCCCCCTCTGATGAAATATCTTTACCACCCAATAATAGATCTCGAACATCACGATTATCTTACATGTCGAATGATGAGATACATCCTATCTTATGTCCGCCCAGAGATTTCACCAGCACGCCAAACAGATTTATGGGGTTAAACAATGAAAAATGCAGGTGACCGGTCCACGGAAAATGTGTTATCACCTGTTTTATCTCTATCTAGAAGTTTGGATAATTGATTTACCTTTGCTCCACAGCTATTATGCCAAACAGATGAGAGAAGAGAACCCAGAGGTTCGAAACCTTGAATAGATCGTATATGTATGCGTACAGAAACGTGGACAGGACTGAGGATTAAGGGTACTTGAAAACGGTTGAAAATATTTAAATAGATGTATCTACTGAAGAAAAAAACCCTTTATAAACCCTAAGATATATTACGGTGATTAAATGCGAAGGCAACAATTTAATTGTAGACATGTTAACTATCCAATGTCAGAATTATATGCATGTTATATTTCTACTAAAGCTGTTGAATAAAGTCCGTCCGACCATCACTTCTTAACGATATTTCAAATCGCAATCATGCGCACGTTTATTCCTTGCAAGTTCATCTTGTTCGTAGGTGTAGTAGTATAACATAAAACATGTTCCCAGTATCCTTATGCTTGTTGCATAGGACTGGTATTAGTATCAATTCACTTCTATATCGATCGTCTTTCGATCCGCAGATCATAACCAGCTTAACATCTGACACACTAACTCAGATAGCTAGACAAATAATGGTCTCTGAAGTAAGATTACTATTTCTAATTGTTTTATTAAATTGAAACGACATACATTTGTAATAAAATAAATAAGATCCCAAAGAGCTCACTTCAGTGTTTGCAGCTATCTAGACTGGGAAAATATCTAGACTGTATGCTTGTCTCTATTATAATATAACTTCAGGGTCTGGATGACAGACTATTCTACACTGACATGTCTCTATTCTTGCTCTAATCTATATCGGAAACGTTCACGACGTCAGGTGCGCCGCCAAGGTGAGGTAAATACGTGGTCAGGTAAACAACCTACTGACCAAGTTTGCGATCACTGGTATAGAATAGAGGTGTGATGACAGTTCAGGCATGGACAAAACACCTACGGGCAATGTTTCTCTTGCAATAATCAGAAGACCTCCTGCTATGAAAATATCCCTTTCTCCCGTCCTGGTTTCTTTGGTCGAGAGAGTAGATCATTTCCAGTCACGTCCATGACCAAGAGACTGGGAGGGACGTGTTTAAAAACGGCTGATTCAAGTGCAAGGTCAAAGGGCACGCTTAGAACGTCACCCGTATGTCGTCCGTTTGTCGAGACCAGCTATTGGCTCCTTGAAAGGTCACGTGAGGTCAGCTTCACTATTAGATATTCGTCTCCCACCCCATCAAGCACTTAAGTATGACAATTAGGAATGAACCATTCACTGACTCGTTTCTAAGGTGGATGTATGCATACTTCTCAAGGCTCTGTGATACCTCCACAAATAATATTGTTTCACAGTCCGTGGACCGCCGTATTTGAACGGTTTAGCAGGCAGGCGACGTGTTGTTTCAAGTGGCTTTAGAACGTTTTGTAAAAAATGCTATACACAAAGCTACGCCAACATGCATATTCATAATTTCAAATCGCACACAGCTTTCTTTATTCAGCCATTTGTATTATTTCAACTCTTCTTCCGAGCACTCGAGACTTGCAACACTGTATAAAACCCGTGAAACATCAAAAGAAACTGTTTTGATAAAACCAATCGGTTTGAAATTGTCTTAATATTTGAGCAAGGCCACAGACCGGAAGACAAAACGATGCGATGCCATCAGCGATATGACTTGATCTATTGTACATGGAAATCACGTATCGCCAGAATAAGTTGTCGGTATGCTTTCACTAACGATGTAGGAGTGAGATTATGAAGATAACTCACGCATCTTTCCAATATCTCTGGCGTTAACGTTGTCTTCCTCATTCATTCATTCGTGCCCCAGTCAACAGTCAAACAGAAGCTCCAGCACGAACGTCTTGCCAAGTTTAAACAGTTTCACTTAATGCACACCATTACCTCGGCTTATCTCGTCATGGAGATAGAAAGTATATTTATACAATCTTAAGCTTTTAAAATCAAAACAATAAAGATGAAACTATCACTGGAATCCGTCATCCTGTCGTAGATCATTGCAAGCAAAACATGCTAAATATATTTACATTTCATGATTTATAGGATCTTAAAACATTATATTTTCTTAGAAATACTCAGATATATTTGCACTTACATGCCCTTCAAAACACTCAATGTTCCTAGAAATACAGTTTTGTTTGCTTAGAAAACGTCTTGTTTCTAAAATTCATGTCCTGTTTGGTTGCATCTCTTGTAAGCGTTAGCTATCAATCTTTTCATTAAAAAAAATATGTTACGTTAGAGTTTCATTATATATCCTCAAGATACAGGATTTTGTCAGGCTATTTATAGGCTAATCAACTAAAATCTACATGTTTGAAGCCATAACAATCATGTGTTCAGCACAAAGCATAGATAGTAATATTGATAAGTGATAGATTTGACCAGCTGCTGTATCTGTTCTACACGCGAAGAATATGGAAGAAAGCGAGTACAGCTGTAGGCCTACATCTCAAGATTCCATGTCTAGGCTCGATGTTAAATACTGGTCGCACATCACCTATTGATGACATTAATGTAAAATACTGGTCGCACAACGCCTATTGATGACATTAATGTGTCACTAACTGGAGATAAATGTAACTTCAAAGACATCATGGAATGACTCTCACTATTTCGTTAATGTTTAAATGTATATGTACACTTGGATTAATTATTGCCGACAATATGCATAACGTAAATGGCATAAAGAACTCATTCTTGCATCTGTCACCTGACCTATCTAAACATTGTGAGTAATTTTAACCTTCCTGGTCAAAACTTGTACTTTTGGGTAAACACGGATGTTGAAGGCACATGATGAACGTTATAAAAATCTTTGACTCACGATGAGTTCAACAAAGGAATGTTTGAAGGTCTGAGACGCAGACAAACAGACAGACAGAGAGAAGAACGAGTGTCCTGGCTATACAATTTCACTTTCGTGGTCTACCTTCCCAAACGGACACGTCCAGCTAGATGATTATTCGCTAATGTTCTGGTCACACTGTGCCCATTATACCAATGAAAACATTAAGCACAGACGAGCTCGGAAAAAGGTAATCTGCACTGGGAATCTCTCAACAGACGCTGCAAATAAAGACGATCAGGTTTCTGGGATCAAGCGCATACGCTCCTACGTGATGCGCCAGTGATAAATATAGGAATCGTAATGCCCCAACAAAAGTTGGTAAACACAGGGAACAAGCGGCCTGATGTTGGCGAAGTCCTGCTATGTGATATAGACAACAATATTTGATACAACGATTTAACGTCTAAGCCCAAACTGTCCTCACTTTGGCATGGGGATGAACGTCTTTGAAGCTTGGTAAATGGAGGACGTTTTTATTGAACAGATTAATCATTGGCAGACGTAACATACGTGACTTGTACGTGTTCGTCTTCTCGGACAACGCATGATTCAATCCTCGGACACAGACAACGTAATCCAGATGTGAAAAGAATACAATCAGACGCATCTATTTGAACTTGGACCTCCCTGTGTGCCTGGATACGTTAATCAGTGATGAAATGGAGACATATCTATCAGTAGTGTCATTTCACGAGTCTCATCAGTTATGAAGTTAATGCGGAAAGTGTTGGTCTCTCTGAACGCACATTTTCAGAGTACAGACTATATGTTACTATATGTTACTATATGTTACTATGCCTTATAGAAATTTCTATTCCAGGCTGACCTAATAAACATTGTGTTACTAACGTTAAGTTACTGTTTTCAGCTGCAGGGGATAATATTTCAGCCATAATACTGAGAGGAGACTAGAAAGGATGCCAAACAGAGGGAGAAGTACAGCCAACCGATCTGTATATACTGGTCTATTACTATAGGCGTGTTCCCTTTCAGATACGGACAGTTGCCTAAATCAGAATCGCTAATGAAATGAATTTATTTTTCTCTTCAAATGCAAAGGACATGTGTCGCTCTTCCATTGCATAGAATGTTGTCGCCGGGAACTTTTCACGAAAATCAGATGAATGTGTACACTTTGCATTAAAACGTTTACACAGAAAACTCTCTTAATGAATATTGCTATGTTCAAACACTACTACCGCTCCATATATTTATCGCGGTAGGTTCTTATACGATTTTCGTTTGAAGGTATTTTGCAAAAATTGGATTGACTCCATAGACTGCATTGCTACATTGGTAATTTCAGTTTTAAGTCATGGTAAAGACTGACCAGTAGGGGTGAGATTCTTGAATTGGGTTATCTAAAGATGTACAGCGGTGAATCAAGCTACTGTCAGGTTTACAACCTTTTGATTTCTTTAAGCTACGAAGATAGAATGTTTCCCTCCCATAAATACATTCTTTGTTTTGTTCAGAAGCAAATACGTCGGAGACATGTAAACAAACTCACGCGAGCCCGAGACAAACACTCACTGGCCACAGCAGAGTCTAACTATAGGCGAAGAACGTGTAAAAGTAAACCAGTAGTGAAAGCTAATCAAGGGGCGATAACTGGCTTAATTGTGGTCAGCCACGTCAACAAATTGACAAATCTCGCGACACGTCGCCACATTGGATCTCCCGTGGTTTATGTGACATCTGATGTTAGCTAAGCGCGTATGACCCGTCTCCCTGACGTCTGCGAGCATGAATCTGGACAACACTAGGTTTATGTTGCTTGTGAGCGCCTAATCCCCAAACACAGACGATACCCAAGTCCAACAAAGAAGTCTTTCATAAACGTTTCTTGAGGCATGGTGACTGTGTAAAGCCCAGAAGAGTGATACAATGACAGTGTATCAGTAAAACTGGAGGGAAAGTCTATCACTCAGGAGGATACCCCGAACATCTGGGAAACGTGTCTTCACCAAGTATCAACATTACCAAACCAAAACCAAAAGGACAGAAAGGTTTTAACATGTCAGTTGTAATTGTGTTTGTGTTCACTGCAGCTGAGCCAAATGGGACCTTCCAAGTGGTGACAAGATACGACTTACATACTGTTATAAAATATTTACACATATGTTATCACACGGGCGTAAATGCGCTGCCAGGCAACAGACCTGTACGCTTCAAAGGGCTCAACAATCTGCTGTAGACTTCATGAAAAACATTAGACAAGTCTATAATGAATCTATTAATGTTATTCTTTGGCGAAAGGCATTAACCCAAAGTTGTATTATTTTCTTTGGCTGTTCCACGTGTCAGGTACTTAAACATGAAGTCACAGAAAAATATAATGACAAGTCTAGCCGTAAGGGACACTTACCAGCCCATTGCAAGTTGCCAGTGCAGCTTTGGATGCATGATCCCCTTGTATGTGACCGGTATAATGACAGCTTGGGTTATCCAAAACTTTAAACGTAGAATCCGATACATTTTTATATCTGCCTGTTTTGATCTCGATGATTGTGGACGGTGTCAGCAACTTCCGGTTGGCCTGCAACTTCGCGACGACCGTTTTCTGTGACAAAGGGATCTCGTAATGAACTATGTCTTCTGAATGAACACTATCTACACTTCTCTTCCATGCCTTGTGTCGGGTGTGTAAAGAATGACTCAGGAATTCTCCATCGGAATTCACACGGGCGGGTATAATCACTTCATAGTTTGTTAAGCTCTGAGCAAATGTTTCTGAAATGAACAAGAAAAACCTAATTATAATCAACAGTCATGTAATAAGCATCATGTTGCCACTATGTAAACTTCTGCAACTTCACAACTATTGCACTATTATAAATGTTTATGAATATAAATATTTTAGAGATATATCTCTTTCTGGTGACAGAGTAGTGAGTAAAGGCTATCAATACGTTTCAGTGAATCAGTGCTTGGGTCGAACGGGTTAATCGAAATCAGCAATATTTGATATCCAGTGTATAAATAAGCTTTCTGTATCAAAATTAAGGTTACGGTAAAGTCAACAAATTTCTCAAATATTTCTTTTGCAGATAAATGTAAAAGAATTTTATTTAATTTTGTAGGATAATATTGAAACGTTTTCTGAAATAGTTACACAACAGTTACGTATTCAGAAGACGCTTGCACGGAAGAGGACGAGAACATGTCCATTATGTGTTGGTAGGTAGTGCAGTGCCCGAAGGTCGTAGAGAAAGGTGTTATTACTAACGTACTTATGGAAAACAGAGATAGAATTTCTGGACATGGCTTGTGGCCAAATCTCTATTACACAGCTCATCTCATCTCGATGAAGCTGACCATCCCTCGGGACCCTGCATTGTGTCCCATGATGCCATGTCCATATCTGTCACTCAAACGCTTGATGGACAATCTGTTTTATCATGCATGGTTTCCCGCTGTTGTAAGTGTTGCTTACGCCTTCTTTAATGTGCAACCAAAATATCACAGTCTTTACACTGACACTCGGGCAGTTTATGTCAGTTTTATAACCAAACATTGAATGCAACATATACAATTATTTTACTTCAGTGTCAGGTGTCGCACAGTGCATGCATAAGATGCCTCTGCCAATGGTAATCAGATGCATTCAGCAGAGAGAACCAAAAACAGTTCAAAGACACATTGTTGTGAAAAATTTCACTTTGAAGTAGTAACATCAAAACTGAAAGCGACTGGCATAATGAGGTCTACAATCATGCAAGCCGACTGATGTAAAGGATTACATAAACCACTCTTCACAAAAAGTAGGGGACATTGGAATTTCAAGGTAAATAACAAAATAATGATTTTGTTTTGGATACAATAACGGACTGCAATGAAGATAACATGAATTGCTTTACAGCAGAGCACCAACATGACACCAATGTTGCGCACGTGCAGCACGTGGAAAGCCCGAAAACGTGGCTGGCTTGCATATTCGAATTTGACACTTTAGAGAAAGGCCATCTACTCCCTTGTGGTCGAGATTTCATTCATTCTGATTGCTTCTGAATGTACTCCTTGTACTCCTTGATTGTTTTTAGCAATGCGACATCTTCAGCGTGCTGAACGTCTACGAGCAATTGGTATGCTTGAAACTGACAGTCGTCAATCTGAGGTTGCAATTTTTTTCAATGTTTCCCAGTCTGGGATTAGCAGATTATGGTGCAGGTATCACCAAACCTATAATGTTGATGATCGACGCCGTACAGGGCATCCACGGTCAACAACAAGAGCCCAGGATAGATTGATTCGTACTCAGGCTCTGAGAAATCGCACTTAAACGGCAAATCAGATTGCTGCAAACCTATACCAGGCTACTGGTGTCCGCGTGACAGGTCAGATGATTAGAAATCGTCCCCACGATGCCCATCTTCATAGTGGCGCCATTGACCAACCGCCACATTGCCAATACACGCGAATGGTATACACAACGCAGGAACTGGGAAAATCGTCGATGGTCACGTGTAATGTTCTCAGATGAGTCCCCGTACACTTTAAACTTTCTTGATATGCGTGGTCGCATCTGGTGACGTGGTAACGAACTCCATGCCAATGTTAACCTGAGGCAAGATGACAGGTGGGCCTATGGTGGGGTGGGTTCACTATGACCAACCGAACCCCACTCCATATCGTGCAAGGGTTGTCACTGGCCAGTACTATCGGGACAACATACTGACACCCTATGTTGTCCCGTTTGCACGACGTGAGGGGCGCCGTTTTGCCTGTGCTCACCAGCAAGAATCGTCAATAACCCACTTCAACGGCACAATATCCATAGGATGCCCTGACCAGCAATGAGCCCTGACCTTTCCCCATTGAAAATGGCTTGGGACATCTTGGGCCGACGTCTGCGTGAAAGGCCACCAGTCCCGATAGATGCGCATGGCCAGACATTGTTGGAAGAATCTAACAGACTGCATCAAATTACCATACACAGACTCATTAGAACGATGCCTCAACGAATCAATGAGTGTTTGATCAATAACGGAGGGCGTAACGCACTATTGACACATAAATGTCAACTTTCAATTTCCGTTTCTTACCCATGTCTTCTTTCACTGACCACGACAGCAAAATAAGCTGTTTAAGCTGCTTCCTTTTAACCAACATTTTCTTATAATACAACCACGGAGGCCCGTTTTATATGCCACCACTAATCTTCTAGATCTATAACACAACATATGTAACTAGAAGGTGTTTTCATGCGTTAAAACAGATGTATCCCCCCACCCCTATTCCTTACCCTTGCATCCTTCCGCAGAAAATACAAACCCTAAACAATATAGGATCAAGGCTACAAGTTCAATGTGTGTGTTACATTTCATGAATATATGCTGAACAGTTCCAGAGTTCGTATCCAAAAAGCTGACACCGATGACAAAAAAGTAAATTCGTTCCGAAACTTCAATGCCATGATAACAGGGAACATTGTTTTAAGAAAATACAGACCCTGAAAATGTGGTGGATCAGGGATTTGTTGTGAAGGAGGGAGGAGCTGAGTTCATGAAAGGTATCATTTTCTAAGGGGGCGGGGTTGACCCTTGGAATAAATCGAAATATTAACATGGGCAGTTTTGAACGGTTCCATAGCTATGATCCAGAAACGTAAAGCGGACCAGTTTTTTTGGGGAGGGGGGGAGTGGCCACTCAGTTTAGATCGAAAAATCAACACGCACTGGTGCACTCTTAGCTCATTTCAAGAGCTTTCATAACAGTATTTTGTGCGTGGGGGTGTTGTGTTAGAAGATTCGTAGAAGGCCACCTCTTTGCTAGAGAAAAAAGACAATTAGAAAATACAAATCCTAAAAAGGCACAACTACACCGTGCGCACAATGCGTGTGTGAAGTTTCGTTGGGAAGTTTTGAACGGTTCCATAGATGTGATCCCGACATAAATAGCGGACCAATTTCAGTTATGAAGACCAGACCCTCTCCTCCCCTCTCCTTGTCACGCCCACTGGCAAACTTGGAAGACTTTATTGCCATGAAAAAGGGGAAATATATTTTTCATAAACATCCATGGGCCCAATATGTGTCTGAAGTTTTGTAGGAGAGTACTGAATGCCATTAAATCTATGATCCGAAAATCAAAGAGCAGACCATTTTAATATGAAACCCCACGCCACCCCCCCCCCCCCTAAGAGACTCAAAAAGGCTCAACGACATCATGTGCCCAAAGTGTGGTTCAAGTTCTGGGCACAAATACTGAACAGTACCAGAGTTCTCTGCAACACTTGAAAATGCTGACCTTATCCTTTCAGTGTGTACCCAGATCTCACCCGGGAGGTGCACACCCCAGGGACAACTTATGCAGAAATGTAATAGGAGCATAAACTTCAAACTGAAACATGCAAAGAAACAGTAACACATTGAAATTCAACATCTTAACGTCGACCTTATTATTCTACTATACACCAAGATCCCAACCCCTGGGAGTCACATCCCAGGAATAACTTATTCAGAAAGGTAGTAGGGGGTGTAAACTATAATATTCAACTAAAACATTATTAGAAATAGTAACACATTGAAATGTCAACATCTTAACGCTGACCATATCTTTTCATTGTGCACAAAGATCTCCACCCATGGTGTCACTCACCAGGGACAACTTATGCAGTTAGGTAGTAGAGTGTTTAAGCTATGATAATATTTCAACCATTAACAGGAAACCTGAATAGAAACAATAACACTGAATATTCAAGATCTAAACGTTGACCTTATCATTTAAGTCCGGACGCGAACGTCGAAGCCGACGCCGACGCCGACGCCGACGCCAAGAGTTTTGCAGTAGCAAGTTATGTACCCTTGCGAAAATATATCTTTCATTTGACCAACATAACCTTTTATTTTTGGCCAAGAATGCAAACGTTATCCTGTATTCATACTAATTGTTTGTTCTTTCTGTTGAATGATGAATAATGTCTGAAATAATATGTAGAAATGTGTTGAATTTATTTTTAGTTGCATGAATATTCATTATTTAAAATTCCAAAACAAAATTTGATAAATATCTTTTGGGTGATTTCCTGCGTTCTGATTGGTTGATTTATTTTCTTCATATCTCGATGAAGCCATGCCCACTTCAACTGAACGCTGAAGGAGACGCTTGCCCACTGCAACTCTTTTCACGGTTTTGAAACAAATTATCAGGTAATAACTCGCATTTTGGATACTATAATTAGCTGTGAACAATTGTATGGGTTAATTTAGACTTTAGAGAGCTCAAATGAACATAAACCCTCCTATGGTAGCGAACCTAATCACATAAACATTCGCACTTAGCGCTCACACAACTCCATGTAAGACAAGCGGGTCAGCGCTAATGCATGTAGATTACGTCACATACGGATACGGGACGGGGCCAACGTGACAGACGAACAGTTTGATTGACGTTTTGTTGGCGAAGGCTACAATGTTCGTCTTACACGTGTATTTGAAGATACACTGTGTTAACCGTTAAGCATGTTTTTCCTTTGGCAAAAGTTCTAAAATGTATTTATAAGGATTGACTTCAAGATTTCTTGCGTTCATTTAAGTATGAACAGAAAACCTAAGTGCAAAGTCACGGTTTTATTCATTACATCAGAGTCATTCGTATAGCATTGGCGTTATTCACTTCTTTCCAGATACATGTACTTCAGGGCATAGTAATAACCGCTGACTATTACAAATAACATTGTATCAATATTATTAGTCTGCCTTGCTTCATCATTCAACCCTAGCAGTTTTATAATTGAACAAACCGACAAAAATATTTCACTATGTTCACAACATGGTTTTCGGCTATATTTCAGCTATTTCACTTGGACATAAGGTCTTGTATCTACAGAATGAACGAGAGTAAACCTTGGCAGCCGATTACGACAAGAGTTGAACCCCAAACCCAAGGATTTAGGATGTGTACCGATATGAACAGAAACTTTCATCAACATTAGTCAAAGATACACTTACATGTATGTCTTCTACCGATCTGTGTGAAGTCAAGCACAACAGATTCCTACGTTTTGAAGATGTCTAAAGGCCCAAACATTCTGATGTTTGAGGTGAATATACATGCGCGTTCATCAAATTCTTCAACGTTTGAGGCAATCGGAACTTTCTCGAGTTAGCTCCCATTTGTTCTACTAATACCTCGTTTAATTAAAGTGATCCGATTGGTGCCTTTTCTAATAGAAGTAATCCAGTTGGTCTAATAGCCGAGGTGCCTTCTTTGCTTTCTCTCCTGAACGTGTCTTCGGACATGAACCGGCGGAAGAAGTCCCGAGGTCTTATATCCCGGAAATTTCGCCGGCTCACAACTAAAACACCTACGAGAACTATATGATGTATGTGTATGGAATATTATCAGCTAAAATTGGTTTATTATAACAAAGAGTCGATGATTAATACAACTGAAATTCACTTGCAACTACTTGTACATATCTGGGAATAATATTTCTTCAAACATTGTACTTGTGAAAAATGTTATCGTTGTACGTGTCATATAGACAGACATGTTCTGAGTTGAACCCCCACCCTGCAAAGACAGCCATCCAATCATGTGAAAGATTTTTATGACACAAGGGTGAATAACTCTATATGCTCAGATTGAGTGTGACGGAGTAAGCTGAAGAGAGAGGTTGAATAACAGACCTGACCACGAACGTTTTCGGAACCATTCATTCATCACCTATTAAATCTATGTTTACTGTATAAGTCAGGTTTGAGACAAATAACCACAATCGTAGATTATGGGCTTAATACACAGCTAGTGGCATTAAGTTTTATCAAGTTGAAACCATGTGATTTTTATTGGTGGGGTGGGGGATATTTCTCTTGCAAACTATTTTTATATCACGGCACGAAAAAGTTATGGCATTTGTTTTCTCCAACATTGTCTGCAAAGTATTTATGTTCAAAATCCTCCCCACCAGCAATCCAGTGATTGCTCCCTAATTGGGTGGTATTGACACCATAATTGTGAATACATCACAATACAAATATATCACCACAGTCATAATCAGATGTACAATAATGATGTTTGTAAGGCTGTTGTCATAGCAGGGGTGTTTACTTTGGCAATGGAATACTAGAACGGCAACATGATCAATTTACAAGATCATTCTCATGAAACGCCAGCAACTTCATACACGCAAGTTTTGCACTTTCCTATCCTCACTCCAACAATGGGTTTCATATGGCTGGTATTGGTTTCGTGCTTTCTGGCCTGTGGTGCTGGTTACGACATGAAAGATCTGATGTTCCAGCTTAAAGAAAAGATAACGTCCAAAAGATCCATGCAGCCTCCTCTTTCGCAAAATCTTAGCCAGATACCAATACAAATCATCATTTTACCAGGTGCTGTGCTTGAACTTGACGCCAGCCGCCAGACTTTGTCGATGATGATGAATGTGCTGCTTACCTGGCACGATGAAGATCTCGCTTGGGATAGTAGCTCATATGGAAACATATCGGTGGTTATTGTTAAAACTCCTGAGATATGGACACCTCTAGTTTACCTCCTTAATTCTCCAGACAAGCCAGACCTCTTGGCGAAGGGGGGCCATGGCTTTGTAAACAGCACCGGTAGTGTGGTTGTATCTGTAACAGGCACGTTTACATTCACTTGTGTGATCGATGCTTATCATTTCCCGTTCGACAAACATACGTGCAGAATGATATTTCATGGGGGACTATATGAGACATGCACTGTTGAAGTGTCCAACTTAATTGACTTTGAATCCTTATTACTGAAGGACGCAGAGTGGAGGATTGCATACATCGGAACAGAAATGAGTTATAGTGAGACAAGGCTTCAAAGTCAACGAAAAATAATATTGAATAGTATTGTTTTGACGTTGAAAAGACGAAGCCATTTTTACATCACCAGTGTCATTTTTCCGATGGCTTTGACATCAACCATGACGGCGTTTGTATTTATCATTCCTGCTCCAGCGGGAGAAAGAATCACTTTTCTCATGTCAATTTTTGTTTCCCATGCGATGTTTCTGAATTTTATTTACGACATTATGCCAAGATCAACAGAAAACATCCCTAAAATGTCAATATACCTTATTTGTGTCTTGCTGCAAGGTTTTCTGTCTGTGGTCGTATGTGCTTGTTCGCTGAAATATCGTAACATGCCTGAAACAAGCAAGACGCAGTCATTGATCGCTGCTTCTCCTCACTCTACTATGGATAAAAACAAGAAGAAAATGTTTGTCAGGGAAAACTTTGACAACTTTTGCTTCGTAATTTTTCTAACAATTACTATTGTCAATACAGTTGTTATGTTTACTTAAACCTGCCAACTAAAAACTCAAGTTAAGTGACAATATTGTTACCGCTGATTCACTGGAGGGCTTCATAACCAGCCTGAGCTCACTCAACTAACAACTGTTGTGCTCTCTCTCTATCTATGGTGACAGCAGTGCTACAATATAGGCACAGAGAGTAGATAGAGCTTTCCGTTACTAGTTCACTGAGGTTCCATTCCATTCTACCATTCCTGAATACGGTGTGCACGTCCTGTAATGTTAACGGCACGCTCATTTCGCAAAATCCTTATCCTACGTGGCAAGTCTAGTGTAAGACCTTCAATGATTTTGTTCTGCACCAACAAGAAGGATTAACATATGGCTAACCCTTTGAATACTAGTAACATTGCGAAATGTATCTTTTTGGACAGTTAAGGATGTGTCAAAGGCGTGGCCATGAGAATGGCAAACAGTGTGACGATATGAGAAATCAGACACCTGATCTCGTAAGTAAAGCTATCTGCTTGACATAACTTGAATTGAGGTCTTGATTTTGACGGCGTGGATAAACAGACACTCCTAGCACATTATATTATCTTATATTATATTATGAACACAATAATAACGTAAAATGCAGGATTTATATATCTGTCAATTAACTATTTACATGTGTGTATTTTTAAATCAAACGTTAATCTAATATAAAAATGTTTAAATGTTTCATATTTCATTATTTGTGTGTCTACCTTTAATACATTTATAGCAGCTGCACTACACCTAACATGTACTGTTGAATATCACAAAAGCTGTCTTTACTTTCAATCCTGAGAATAGGAACACGTGTTTCATTACTGTTTAGTGTGACATTTTCTCAGATTATCTTATAAGGCCTCTCAAGTAAAGTGTTCTATTTGTGTCTAAGCCTACATTCACCTTCATTAAGCCGCTTTGTTAAAACCAATAAATGATAAATATGTATATTTGTGTCTGAATTGTGCTTATCTAAATCAATTTCTATTGACCTTGAGCTTGATTTGTCTTATTGTTTACTTAGCCAACTTAGCCCAATGGTGTGTTTTGGGTTTTTTTTCTCTATCATCTAAGTGTTTTTGTGTTTTCTAGTGTCTTAAGTGTGTGACCACACGTACCTTGAACACAACATATGTTAACAATAAATAGTTTGTCGGCAATTATCTTAGAAAGAAATTGTTTGCAAGGAAAAATCTTCTACCCTACTCCTCATTAAGAACCAATTGTCGCTACTTTGTAAATAGAATACCATAGACTTGGAGATGACCATCATGCCTTGCAACAATCGGAACTATTCGTGTCTCCCTGTAAAGAGGGAAGACGACTGATAGGTATATTGAAGGCCGCCATAGTGAGTGGAAGCCCGTCTTGCGTATGAAAGAAGGTATGTCGAATCACCTGGTGTCCGATTTCATATGGCTCTTACGGATCAAGTCGGTGCAAGTGGCTTTGCAGATCGCTGTAATTATTGTATGTCCATTTTTTATTTCACAGGAGCTTAATAGGATACTGGTTAGTTTAATTGATTTAAACATATTTTATTCACAAAGTGAAAAGGATTGGGCGCAAGTAAATACAACTTAATATGCCCTCTCCTAC
>JAUELE010031078.1:0-16245 GCA_031471655.1 Diodora aspera
TTAAGTGTTCCAAATTTGAACTTTCTCGCACTTGTGGTTCATTTATTAAATTCAGCTTCACGATGTCATGAAAATTTGGTTTTGCGTTTCTTTTTTTGAGGAGTATATTATACTTTAAAAATATTATAAAATATATTTGCAATATCTCCCTTGGGAACCAAGTACCTTCCCTTTGAGAATCGCTGATCCAAAGGGTTAAATTGATTAGTGCATTGCGATCAACTTGAAAGGTTTTAAATGCAATCAAATATACACCCAGTATCTAAAGAAGATATTCACATTTGAATACATTGTAGATAGATTTCTTCCGGTAACAGATATCTCTAAAGTTGGGATTGTTATATTTGTCTGGATCGGGTTCAGCTGCAGCACAAACCACCCAACCAGTGACACCGGAGACCAGGACAACTCAGCTCATGACAGTGGTGGAACAAACCAACCCAACCAGTGACATCTGGACCAGGACAACTCGGCTCATAACACTGAGCAACAAGACAACTAAAACCGTGACACCGGGACCAGGACAACTCAGCTCATGACAGTGGTGGAACAAACCAACCCAACCAGTGACACCTGGACCAGGACAACTCAGCTCATAACACTAAGCAACAAGACAACTAAAACCGTGACACCGGGACCAGGACAACTCAGCTCATAACACTGGGCAACAAGACAACGAAAACCGGACACCGGGATTAGGACAACTCAGCCCATGATAGTGGGGGAACAAACCAACCCAACCAGTGACACCGAGGACCAGGACAACTCAACTCATGACACTGGGCAACAAGACAACTAAAACCGTGACACCGGGTACTAGGACAACTCAGCTCATGATAGTGGGGAACAAGACAATTAAAACCATTACACCGGAGACCAGGACAACTCAGCTCCTGAATGTGGGGAACAAATCAACCCAACCAGTGACACCGGGGACCAGGACAACTCAGCCCATGACAGTGGGGGAACAAATGAACCCAACCAGTTACACCGGGGACCAGGACAACTCAACTCATGACACTGGGCAACAAGACAACTAAAACCGTGACACCGGGGACCAGGACAACTCAGCTCATGACCAAACTGACGACCATGCAACCAACCTGTGACAGGGAGCAACCATAAAACTAAACGGCCAGTAGTTGGGATATAGTCTCTTGAAATAAACAGACATTGCACAACCAATTTGTCCATTTAATCGACAATAACGGGCGTGAAGAGAAAGTTAACTGCCTACATTAGCGAATTACGGGAGAAGCTGGAGATGTTGGATCGTAATAGTATAGCTTATAATGGTCTCATATCTCATTATACTACTCAAAAGACGTTAAGGGTCAAACCTGACAAAAGCATGAACTGACATAATCGATTTTGTTGTTTGAGAGATTGTCGGAACTAGTCATATGAGCATATTTTTAGAAAGGATTTTTTTCATGCAATAATATTACTACTGAAAATTTACCAATGACCTTACCTCAGGTGTATATTTAATGCTGAAGTCGGATTTTAGGAAAATTTTCTTCATGTGAACTGTTTCTCAAAATCAAGATGTATAGGCACATGCAGCAGTTGCACATGTTGTTCATGATTGTCACTTCAAACATACGCACATTGGTATGTGACGTGTATGTCAACTTGTTATCAAGAGGATTTGGGATACACAGCATCTTGGTGAGAAACACTGTTTTCACTTTGTTTGACCCTTAACTTCTTTTGAGTATTGTACTTTAACAAGCCTTAGAAATGTCTTCAAAATGACAAAATGTTATATTAGAACATGCCACTGACATAGTAAGCAGACTGTATCTATAAACTTAATACCAACTTAATAACTGTAACTGACTGATGTTGTCATTTATATCACTATTTTCATATCTCCATAATCTAGTCTCCATAATCACCAAGAGAACATCTTTCAACGATATTGCGGCTTTGAAAGTCAGATGAAACACTAAAATATGGTCGTGAGAATGAAACACGGTAGCTTTACTTCAATATTAGCATTACATTTCTTATCTCTGTTTCCACTAGAATTAGTTTCAAAGGCCATTTCTGCAAACGTCCTCTTCTAAGCAATTTACAGTCATTGCATTCTGCAGCATCGCCTGGGACATGCATAATTTAATGATAGCTACATTAGGAGTATTGCTAATAAAACAGCGTAAATGTCACTGACCACAGAACACTTTGATGGTATGGTTCAGAACTGTGATGGGCTTTACCATTTAAAAACTTGCGATGATTTTTCTACCACGCATCTGCATCTCCCAAATGTCTTAAGTGGGAACGCCAATATCGTATTTCAAAAAGTATGGTCAATAGTTTAATAAATTGGTGTATTTTAATACATTAGAAATAAAATAGTTAAAGTCCATAGTTTAATAAGATTTATGTTAATGTTTTAATAAATAATAATGCACTGATGTCCAAGAATAAATGACACAGAGGAGATTGGTGCTCTTACTATTGTGGACTTCGTTTGATTTGGAGTTTAGCTCTTTCTCTCTCTCGCTCAAATATTGCTGATTTGATTTTCTGAGTCGTCCCAAAACGTACTATATAGTCATATAGACACAGCAAAACAGCTGAAAAGTAAACGTTAAACAAATAATAAGCTGTAGCTGTAATAATCAAAAAACGCAATGCAACGAGTCAATTATTATACTAGTTTCATAAACTAAAAATCACTTCAACCTTGCACTTTATATTGGTGACAACAGAGCCTATTTTAAGCGTAATAGTACATCCGAACGGTGTTCTAGAGTAAAACGGCTAAACAATGTAAACTGACAAGCAAAAGAAAGTAAGCACCATCAAGACTGACATCCTGGATGAAACGTGCTTGCATGGATGCTAAGGGAAGTCATACAAGATATATGGATCTGTGCACTTGCGTTTTCATCAACAGGTTTTCCGTCATTTGATAGTGGTATCGCAAAATGTGGAATTTGTTGTGTTTACCCCTTCAGATTGCCTGCATGTTACCGGACACCACTGTTACACTGGTACTCTAAAATCATTTGTTCGTCTCAATGAATAATTTATACTTAAGACTTTTTAAAATAAAAGACCGTTGTTTGGTTTTTTATTTTATTTTCGGATAATAATTATGTACGATGATTACTTTCTTTACAAGCTATTTCATATTCAAGTGTTTATACAATCAAAGCTCCTGTTGACAACATTCAGATTGTGTCTATAACGTCGGTAGCGTAACTAGACAGGGAATGTGGAGTCCTGAAAGTGAGGAGAGTAATATTGATCGCTCAATCGATGTCCAAATAGGTGGAGCAATTTGACAAAGTGTCATCAAGACGTTCTGGACAAATGAGTCGTGAATTCACTTTATTACACGGAATTATACTCGCAAAGGACTGTCATCTTGCTGGTCAGATTGCAGCGGATATTTCCAAGGCGAAACGTATAATTACTCGGTAACAAGGTTTGCAATACCCTTCTGTGACATGTGAACATTGCATTGCATGCGACGGGAAACTGACAAAGTCAGCATAATAGTACTATCCTATACTGACGTCCAAAAGAAAGTATACCAAATGATTTCAATTAGTTTCCCTTACGTCTGTATGCCATAGTTGACCAAAAGGATGCTTGGATTTCCGTGAGTGTAATTTGATTGACATCATCTCATTGATAAACCGTCCAAGTCTTGAAGGGATATCTCTTGTATATTCAACGCATTTGTGAATGTATTCAGTAGTCTCTCAAAATCTTGGTATACTTTCTTTTGGACGTCAGTATATATAATTTTGATCACATTTGGGGGGATTCTTCCAAACCCCTCGATCCCTCCACCAACCCTCTTCACACGACCTTGCTGAAGTATATATATAGCAACTGTACGTGCATAAGATAATGTTACGCGGAGTTTGTACAGGTCAGAGGTTTTTGGAGAAAGAAAGAATATAGTTGAGTATTTGGCATGATGAAGATATACGTCCTAGAGTATGCCTTTGACAACAGAAACTCGGCTGATATCAGTGTCTGTTGAAAATAACAAATTTCAGAACATACCTTAGGTAGACCGCTGTCATTGATGTCCCACTGGTGACCGGACTTTGAATGACCAATGTCCATTGACCTTGGAGATGAGGGTGGGAGTGCTGGGTGATCCATTGGTTGTGGGAGGCCTGTCTGACTGACTCGAGATAGACTTCGCGCTGACGGCATACCAGCCGTCGTGTCTTCCAAATGCATATGGTGGTTGTTTCTGAAACACGAGATTCTTTCCGTAAAACTCAGATGAACTAGTTGTTGGTGTGATGGTGGTTTATAGAAAAGGTAGTAATAGTAGACGTCGTTTAGTAGTAGTAGTAGTAGTAGTGATGGTGGTGGTGTTCTGTAAAAAGCGGTAATAATGATTCACTTCTATGTTTATGTACATCCACTGATAGGTATACCTTGTTGAACTTCGCCAGGTTCCTATATCAGATTTTCTCTTTAACAGATAATATGTAACTCTCCCCAATGTGTTATGATGTATATTATGATGTAACTATATTTTGTACTGTGAGTATACAAATAAACGTGTCTGCCTGTGGTAGTAGTAGCAGTAGTGGTGGTGGTGGTTGTTATGGCGCTAGTAGTATTAGTAGTAGTAAAAGTGTTGGTGGTGATGGCGCTAGTAGTAGTAGTGGTGGTTGTTATGACGCTAGTAGTAGTAGTAGTAGTAGTAGTAGTAGTAGTAGTATTGGTGGTAGTAACAGTATGAAGAAGTAGTAGCAATGTTGTTAGTGTTCATGAAGCTAGTATGAGTTGCATACTTAAAGTAATGGAAATAAGCTTACAATTGCTGTAGCAGTAGTGTGCAATTTCAACATTATGGGTTAACGGACTATCAAGTACATTAGCCATATAAAAGCAGAATGTGAAATAACGCCATGACCATAATGATGCCACTGCAGGGTTGAATCACGAATAAGTATTAATGAGCAGTTATTTTAAAAACATTAACCCTTAGACTCAAAAGTATGTTGGAAACGGTTGACAACATGGGAGGCCATAACACCATATAATCAAGTAAACGTCTTAACTAGCTTTCCGAAAAACGGCCGATTTATTTTGACAGGTAAAGTACACAGTTGTTTGAAAATCCTTTAACACCGTTTATGAACAAGTGTCAAGCTGTAAACTAACATATTGAAATGGCAGGTATCCCTTTAATTGTCATACGATACATTGTTGTTCAACTCAACAACGTTCGGGCTGAGATCTGTCTTGCTTCAATATGTTTTCATTGTAAAGCAGTAATGTTCACGCGCGGAAGGATATCACCAGTCAGGAGTCGAAATCTAAGGGAGATAATCCCGGCATGGGCGACTGCCACAATTTTCTCTAATTTGGAAGTCGTAAATTAGGCGTGACTGTTATGAGGCAGTGGGTCTGACAAATACGGCAAGCTATTGGGCGTGTTTGTGTCTTAAGGCTCTGCGGCACGCGCGCGGAACGTCCCGGCACGTGACCTACCCGCAAGATGGGTCATCAAATAGCCCTGTCTCTCAGTGAGAATAAGACGAAAAATCCAATAAACGGAACACGAGCTAGATTTAGCGTTTACTTTATTGCAGGCTAATCCGGCGTTGACAGATAAGTTTGCATTATTGAAACCCTGTTAGCACTAATTAATTGACAAGTTTTCCGAGCCATAGCAAGCAGAAAACGTTTTGCAATAATATTTTACCGAAGCCATTTTATGACTAAACCTTTTTAAGAATCATCTTTAATTTCATTATAGACTGCAAATCGTGAAAAACACAAATAAGACAAAATCAGAATCATTCGAAAATTTAATCGTTTTTTAAGAGTCGAAAATTACAGGAAATACACCGATGTCAATAAAGCAATTCTTTGATATGAATATTCTTGAAATAATCCAAATGTATACTGACATGCAAAAAAAGCCATACCAAGATTTAGAGAGACTATTGAATAAATGTACACATACGTTAAATCTGCAAGAGGTATCCCCTTAAGATTAGGAAGCTTTATCAGTGACATGTTATGAGTCAAATTACACTCATTGAAATCCATGCATCCTTTTGATCAACTATGACATAAAGCGTAAAGCAAAACAATTGAAATCATCTGGTGTCGTTTCTTTTGCACGTCAGTATATATACTGATGTCCAAAAGAAACGATACTATGAATTTAAAATACGACCGAAGAACAACAAATTTAAACGTTGCATATTTTGCAACAGAGTGGGTAAGAGTGGGTGTTAAATGTAGTATGACGAAGTCAAACGACAATCCATAACAGCAGAGATTTTTTATGAACAGGGACACCAAGGCACATGGGGTTAGAAAAGAGATTGAATAATGTTTCTTTTGAATATCAGCATACACAAGCACGCAAACATAAATAATAAAACACCAGGAAAATCTTCTACATAAATCGATGTTAATCTGTACCTTTAGACACTAATAACTTATCCAGGTCACTCAAAAAATACAATTACGTTCTATCAAAAAATGTGATGAATCTACATGTTATTACACAAATTGTCTAAAATGTATTGTACAAATACTCAGGGCCGGATCCAGGATTTGCATAACGGGGGGCACGACATAGTTGATGAAAGATATCATGTTCTAGGGGTGTCTGGGGGCATGCTCCCCTGTAAAATTTTGAAAAATTAACACGCAAAGTGGTGCATTCTTAGCATATTTCACAAGTTTTCGTAATATTTTGTGGTTGGTTTGTTAATAACATAGCAAACACAATTTAATGGGCGATCTAAAGGGGGGCACTCCCCCCCTGTGCCCCCTTCCCCTGGACCCGGGCCTGATACCAAATTAAAGTGCGATGAACAAACAGTAGTTACATCTTTAACTTAGCATAACTTTCATCAATCTCCGTAAAAGATATCTATAAGTGTGGTGAAAACATCCATCTTTTATCTACACTGATGACAAGTATGGTGCAGTTTATTAAAACCGGAAAGATGACAAAATATGACTGCTGCGGAGTATGAAGGAAACCTTACTGAAAGATGTTATTTCAGATAATAAGTCTATATTATGAAAAAAAAATATTGTAGAAAAAACTAACATTTCATTAAATAAATCATAAATTAGTTTTGTAATGAATTCCAACTATATATAAATAATTTAAAATATTACTATCATGCGCAATCGGCGTGCCGTACGTAATAATCGGCTATTTACCGTTAGAGGAAAACGAGGCGGAGTCCAGCTGAAAGGAAAGGCAATAAATGTGCAAAAAGTTTCACTCACCGGAATAAAATACGAAGGTAACAGTGCTCAACCTTGTGCCAGCTCCGCGTTTAGTGAACTCTGCTGAACCTTTCTCTTGTAAATGTATCACTCTCGCTCTTCGCCGGTGGTTTTGCACCAACTGAGTCGTGGCCTGTTGCTTTTCTGTCAAATAGAAGACACAAAATACACGCACGCGCCACGCTCCACGTGATAATTTATAGCACGCGCGAAGACCCAGCCCACCTATGCGGGCGGCCAATACTAACGGTTCACAGTGATGACGTCAGCCCAATAACGGTTTTGGTTGGAACCATCACGAGTGATATGCTAATTTTCACACGCCGGTTAAATTTGTCCCACAGTCACGTCTCATATCATCCGTGAAATCGGGATATTATATTCCGAAAAAAATAAACGTTTAGCAATTGTGGTTTGTGCAATTTCCCGAAAAATTTATTCGATTGTCGGTTTGCGGTTAAAGCAATTGTGGGAGACCAACATATTTTGGTTAAAATCTATTACCATAAAATATCTCTGTATGCATATATGGTTAATACTCGGACGTCTGCGCTCAAATCCGTCTAATGTTGTTACGTTTCGTCACTTAAATTAAAACAACAAGGAATAATATTAATGATAATTTACAAGAAAATCTAAAAGGCATTTAATGTGCATGTATAAATGATGAAAAATAAATTTCCAACCTAAAATACAGGGTATTAAACACAGCAAATTAAATGTAATTTGTTATCAGCATTCCGTATCTTTTTAAGTTACTCGTCAGTATACTTGCAATTGTACTTTGAATGATTTGGTCTGTGTTATTTCACAGTACACTGTACCTGAATTTACATGTTATTGCGTCCTACATAGATAAATCCATGTTACCTATACTGTAAAATATGATTTGTAACCAAATTACCTTCACACTGGAGTTTTTGCCCCCCTGGTAACATTCATTGATACCCTTGTGTTGTGTGTGGTTATAATCGTCGTTTTAGTTATGTGTATGTGTTTGCCTTTGTTGCACCCGAGTACACAGCATCATTGTCAAATCACTGATTTCATGTTTTAGATTCTGTTTTACCCACATTTTATATAACTTTTCGTTTTGCTTAGTTTGTAAAAATATAGTTTAACCTCCGTATTATGTTTTTAGTGTTTTTCACCCTGTATTTGCACTCAACGACTAGGTTGTATCGCATACTATTCATCACATGACTCGTTCTTAGAATTATTCTGTCTATATGCACAAAGAAAACCCTATTTATTAAGTTATAAGGAATCGTATCTCTACATTTATGCATGTATTTGTTGAACTGGTGTGTCAAGTATGCACACATGTTTACTCATAATAGTTTTCTTGTGATGCACAAATATAGCATAACCGTATCTTTAAAATAATAATTATGACTTCACTTGATTGTAGTTAATACAGTGTACTCTGCACAAACCGGCATCTGAGTAGTCCGGCACTCTGTCAAAACCGGCATGTACGTTGGTCATCGAAATCTCTGTTAGACTACACGTACACTTTTACATTTCCTAAACTCTCTCGGAATATTAAATTTATCTCTAAGCTCAAAGTGAAAATGTTCAGAATATGTTCAACATATACTGATCTGCGAAAGAAACGATACCAAGATTTTGAAAGACTACTGAATAAATTCACACAAACGTTATACATGTACATGTACATGTATATGCAAGAGGTATCCCTTTAAGATTAGGAACCTTTATCAGTGACATGATATCAGTCAAATTACACTCATTATTATATGAGAAATTACATTTCTGTACTCAATCATTGTATACAAATCAAATTGTTGTCAAGATCTCTAATATCATTCTCTCTTATTTCGGTTAAAGCATTATCATTGTGTCGACTTTATTATGTGAGCTATCACTGTCCTTACATTTTAAACGAGTTTGTAGCTCTTTGTCTTAAATCGCAACGTTTTCTTGTTATGCATTTGTGTAAGGTAGTGGTTACCAGGACGATTTAAAATAGATAGTTTGCAGTTATAGAGAAAATAAATTGCATGAGTCAAGAGTTAAAAAAACATAAGTAGATTGCATAGATATTAACGTGTTTTAATATTTTATTTTATAATTTCGAAAGTATCAAGAAAAACATTCCCATTAACCTTAAGCTGCATTTTAAATACATTTACAAATCAAACTATCCTGAATAGAAAACTATTTTCAGAGTTAAATAGTTTGTCGGCAATGATCTAAGAAAAAATGGATTGTCTTATGTCATGATATAAAAGCAAAAGTAGTTTGCCAAAGAAAATCTGTAATTTTCTGTCAACAATCCACCTTTGATGGAAAGGACTTTTTGGACAGGTCCTCAAATAAAATCATCTGACCGACTTTTGATAAGTTGCATTTTATCCACTAATATAATTTGCTGGCGGGTAACATAACGCTAAACGTTTGCGTTTGATATACTTAAGCAACTAATATTTGCAGTACTGCTCCAACATTTACTCATGCTAACTGTTATTGCCAATTCGTATATAGAGTTCTATATATATTGTCATGTTAACGTTTTACGGCAATAATATCACGGTGAAACTTCAGGGATTTTTGACCTTGTACATTAAATGCACCTGATATTGTTCGTCTGTGATTTACTAAATCTTTTGGTACATCCTATATATCTTTACCTTTCCGAATCATATGCGGGTGACAATAATAAGCAGCATGAGTGTATAAATGTACTTTTATCATATATATTTTCTTTCAATAACTCACATTCTGTGACAACGATTCATTTCAACATATTATCCGTTGTGCAACACTAGATTTCAAAGTTTGTAAAGTTTAACTGAAATATGGTTTCTTTATCTTTTGATTTCATCTGGAGCTCGATTTCACCAATGATGTAAGTTCAGTCCTTTTTATTTTGCATACTTATTCCATTTAACCAATGATGCAAGTTTAATCGTTTCCATTTTACATACTTATTCCATTTAGCCTGTAATATAAGTTTTGTCGCGGTTTATATTTTGCATACACCGATGATGTAAGTTTATTTTTTTCATTTTACATACTTATTCCATTTAACCAATAATGTAAGTTTAGTCGTTTTCATTTTACATACTTATTTCATTTAACCTGTATAATGTAAATCTTGTCATTATATTACATACCAATTCAATTTAATCAATGATGTAAGTTTAGTCATTTTCATTTTCACACTTATTCAATTTAACCTGTAATGTAAGTTTAGTAGTCTATATTTTGCATGCATATTTCATTTTAACAACAATGTAACTTTGATCGTTTCTAATTGTATGTACTTCTTCACCTCACAAACATATTAAACGTAGTCCATATCACGTTTCACATTCATCCTATTTAAAAAATAATATAACTTATTCGTTTTACATACTTATCTAATTTCATCAGCAATGTAAGTTCAATTGTTACTCTTCTAAGTTAGGTTATGCTCTATCACGATGTTGTTATAACAGCGGCAGAAATTCTGTCTGATTAATTATACTGACCCTCAGAGGAAAATTATTACAACCTTTACCAAGTTCTATTTTTGTGTCACTGTTGATCATATGTTCCTACTTGTTTGTTGCATTTCATTTGGTTCGAATTGTAACGAAACAACACTTTCTTCAATATCGTGTCTGAAAATAGCTGACATTTGTCATTTTTCTGCAGTCGTCTCTGAAATTGTTTCTTTTGTACATCAATCTATATGACATTTTCACTTTGCCATTTGGTAGTTTTAATTGTATTCCACTATGTCATATATTTTAACCACCCGTAGACAAGTTAATCACTGAAGTGATGATGAGTTGTATTATGAATGTTATGTTGTGTGTCTTTACAATCTATCAACTGTTGCTAAAATGCCCCACTGTTTCACTAAGCAGGGCATCGAGACAGATAAACTGGTAAGAACGTTATAAAAGTAGCTCAGATTTTTTATTGTATTGCCGTCTTTATTAGATAATACCAGTCCTGTGTGAAAAATATAAATAGTTTAGCTCATCTATCTGTGTTTGTTTATTTATTTCTCATTACAAACATCAGAAAATCTATATTCCTATATAATATAAATAATAGTATGTACATTTTAACGCGATTAACTCAATGGAATTATGCTCATTAAGTTGACAAAGAATGGGGAATACTGGTAAGTACATGCATAGCATTTCTAAAATATAGAAACTACATGTATGTTAATATAACATCTAACGCTTGCAGGCATGTAGATCAATAAGCACGAAGAACGATCAGAGAACAGGAACATGTTTGAGCATCTTTAACAACAACACTTTAAGTTACATTGATATCTTTGATTCAGCAACACTGAAATCTATACCAAGAACTTGTTTAAAAACATGTAAGTCTACTTTATAGACTTGTTACATAGTATTTGTTATCTTACATATGCGTAGTCTAACGTCTTATTACGGCATATACGTCGATTTTAATACAAATATCGAAGCTGAACAATAAATAAATTTAACAAGTTTGTTTCTGTAGTAGATTAATGCCATGCATAGCCTGGGAGTTTATGTTCATCGTACTGTTAATTTACCTGGCTTCAATCAACCCATGCACTGTACTTCATCAAATGAAAATCTTGCTCATTTTGATTTTGCTTTTAACTTGTTTTATAATTTGTTTTCACAACACTGTATTTATACCTGTATGTACCTCTCTGCTCATCTTTCGTGTTTCATAACGGCTTTAGAACCTATGCCGAAACGTCGCTTTCAAAACTATAGACGCTGTCATCCATACAGTTGCGGTACTATTTTATTAGTCAACTTCTGAACTCCTATGAAGTTGTCAAAGTAAAAGAAATTACAAATTCTCAAATGACTCATTTCGAACCATCTGGTCAACTCTGAACGATTTGCTAAAGACAGAATGAGATGTTGATATTGTAATATGCTACTGTTCTATGTATTAATATACACAGTATTTATCACGTGGAATGTCCACTTGGTATCATTGTAATATACCCATTTTAAAATCTTTGACGTACATGTACACTTAACTGATATTCACCTGGGAGAGGAGTTTTATGTGGTTAAATGTGCAAGCAACCACTTTGTATAACACACATTAACTGTGCGATCAACTTTCGTGTACGTGTTTAACACATACTATAATTGTTCCCAACTGATCTATGAAAAAAAGCGTAAATATGTTTTTTTTTTAATTCTGCAATGCCAAGTTCCAAATATAAAAAAATAAAATAAAAAACGAAATTTCATCATCATTTGAATTTTGCGATGTTCTTAAAAATAGAAAATATCTTTTGTCTTACGCATCTTAATTTCAATGAATTAATTTAAACAATGAAAGAACATGTTTGCCAAGGTACACAATTCTCGATCGGAGCTAATCACATAGCGAGTGGAGTACAGTGGTACGGACTGCTCTTCGGTTAGTACAGAGAGTGCATATGTCTTAACATTTCAATATGGACGCTGACATTAGGTTCAGGTATACACGATGACAGACAAATCTCAGGTGCATTATTAATTAAAGCTGTTTCAAGGTATTAATTTTCCCTCGGGTTCTTCCGTCAAATCCTGGGGACGGATCGGCCCCCTCATACCGGTATTTCGTAGAAAAAAGGCGAACCCATTCACCGAATGTCCTTGTTGCTTAAGCCTCTAAACTATAGGGTACCTAGCCCCTATGTAGCCCCTATAATCTTGGCAAGTTTCTTTAAGCTTTCACCGAGCCGTAACAATTCTACCCGGATCCCAAATTGTGTAGCTGTTCGTACAAACGGCCCCGGTAATTCTATATGACTTACGTTGACCGTTTTGCTGCAATTGAGGAGACGTCATCTAAAGAGGTGCTCCCATACCCCATGTTTCTTTATACCCATTTGATTTGATACGGGTGCATTATGAAATGGGCGGTGCTTTCTTCAAGCTTCTGACATCCAGTCTTTTCAGGGACTTAATTTCTTTCATATTTCTTTATCTAGACAAGTCTGTTGACTCTACCGCCACTCGAAAGCAAATCATGACGTCGGGGGAAAGACAATGCTTTTCAGAAATAATAATTGTGGGTAATTTGTATAATTTCGTTCAGTGTTTTAAGACGAATGCGTCCTGTTCTGAGATGCTTGCTTTTGTTACTATATTCGTGTCAATTGTCGTTTATAATTTTTTTGTCGGTCCTTGTGATTAAAACTTGTATTTTTAAACTACATAAAGTTGTAAGCTCCTTGCCGAGATCTTAAGTTGTATTTATTTGTGTTTTGTTTGTTTTTTAAATTTATGTTTTAACATTTTTTGTTTACCACAAATAAAATTTATTTATTTATTTTTTGTTATTTTTTTATTTTTTTTGTTATCTTTTATTTATTTATTTACGCCAATCAAATGTCAAATGTAGTCAACAACATTACACTGGCAGTAATGGGTTTTGGCACCGCATGTTTGGGTTCATAAAGAATTCACATTAATGATACGGTCATTTTCAATCATCCAATATACTAAACGGTCTACCACGAGAGTGACAGCTACATATTTTGTCTGGGAGATCGCACGTGCTCTCAGGGAGTGATTGACACTGAAATTTACAAAGTAAGAAGTTAGACGAATGCTCGCTGCAGTGTTTGATAAAGGATGCCAACGTTACCGAGTCTCAACAAGTTACACTGTTCGGAGTTTACTCAACCGTGACCTCCTTACCGCCATTGGGTCGCTGCGCGGTGAAAAGAGATCCGAGTTGTTAGATATCAAAAGCGTGTACGGGATTCTTGAATCAAATTCGAACAAAAGTTGCCGCATTATACATCATACAGCTTACAAGATAGACAGAAGAACAACAATATCGCCCCTATGGCGTCGAATGTACTCAAGGCTTGTGAATATTAATTGCCGAGGATTTTTATCAGGCATATTCTGCAGCCTCATGTTAAGTTTCAGTTGAATCAAGCAAACATTTTGCAGTTAGTAGGGGGGAAACAGGGTTTGTGGTTAGGGAGTCTTAACTTGGGGTATGATGAGATATAAATGCTTTTTACACACATGAAATAATCAATTTTAATACTATCTTCAAGTAGACAAAATTATATTATTTTGCTGATGATACGTGTTGGCTATTTTGAAAAGAAATATATTTCTGCTGGCACAAAACCGTGGTATGTACCTAAAGTGATATGTCGACGAGAGATAGAGAGAGAGAAAAAAAAAATTCGCATACGGTTAGATTTGACAGAACATAACATAAAATCATTTGACTAGTAAACATCAATATATTTTTAATGAATTGTGTACATCAATCACAATATGATATTTATAACACTTGCCATGTTTGCTGCGATAAACACATCATATCTGTATCTGGTCTTTTAAAAACAACAACACTGGTCACGTGATATCGTGGAACTCGTGTGTAACTTTACAGTTAGATTAGATATAGAACATAACATAAAATCATTTGTCTAGTAAACATCAATATATTTTTAATGAATTATGTACATCAATCACAATATGATATTAAATTTATAACACTTGCCATGTTTGCTGCGATAAACAAATCATAGATCTATCTGTTTCTGATCTTTTGAAAACAACAACACTGGTCACATGATATCTTGGAACGCTTGTGTAACCAAGTATTACTTTAGGGCTTTTTTAATATAGTGATAGTACAATAAAACTCAAAAGGTATTATTCTATAATCCTCGGTGCTTTATTCCCGTCACATTTCGCCACGCGTCAAGCTGATATAACCCAACTACGGCAGCCAGGATCTCCCAGTAGCAGACTGACCTCCATGTTTACTTTGGAGCAGACGTCAACTATAAGCATGGTGTCTGACGGGGGTTACAGTCAATATTCACGGAATATCATCTCCTGACAAACGTCAGATGGAATTGTCGTCTGCCCCGATCGGTCACGTGATATACAAATTGTCAAAACTCGGTTTTAATTGACGTCTGCTCTTAAGATGGCGGTGCTGTCAGCAAGCATAATCCTTTTTAGATTACAGCGGTCTTTAGCGTGTTTGGTTCCTAATTAATTTTTTACGACCGTGCTTGACCTTATCGCCTGACAAACAGAGTAACTTTTTGGTGGTCGGGCCAGCTATCTTGACCTTGGTTAACCGCTGGACAATAACCACTGGTCAAGCATTGGGGACATGTCCGGAGTCGCGTGTCAACCACAAACCCTCTGCATAGTCACCGGAGTAGACTTTTGTCACGACCAAGAGTCAAGGCATAGAAAACTGAACACCTCACTCTAACATAGCCATCTCTGCTTAGCCCTGCCTCAGGCACGGCTAGGAAAGGCAATGCAGTTCCAGGAATAATAACCTGCCTTTGATTTAAAATATATTTAAGGAACTGTACAGCTTTAGGGTCTTGACAGAAAAAGTGTATCACCGGAGCTGAGAAATAACGTAGTACATAATTATTGTCCAGTACTGATAGACCTATAACGTGTTTTGAGCTGCATATTCTCATGTAAATTTTCTTTTATTCTATAGTGAGGTGAGGATATCAACCATTAAATTGTTTTGTTTTTAAAAATCAAAGTTTTGTCAAAACTGAATATTTTTAATATGAAGACTTTATGTATGTACACATTGTGCAGAAAACATCTCATATTCAAAGGCGCCCTAATTAACATTAACCAGCATCTTATCACACATTTTGATGAAAACGTTGGTATCGTTTCTTTTGCACTTGAGTTTATAACTGTTAAAGTATTTGACGTGCATATATATAGAGGATTCGTAGCGAGTGTTTTTGAATATGTAAAATATCAACCGAGTCTAAGATAATCGGTATTTGTCGAGCCTTGGTGAGACAAATCCCGATTATCTTAGACATTTTACATATTCAAAAACACGAGTGACGAGTTCTATTTATCATATAACGTCTCATTTGTCTTTTTATTGCTTAATTTTGACGCGGTTATCATAGACGAGGTTGATATTTTACATATTCAAAAACACGAGTGACGAATTCTATTTATCATATAACGTCTCATTTGTCTT
>JAUELE010031188.1:2022-16244 GCA_031471655.1 Diodora aspera
CAGTGAAACCTGCTAGCTGCAGCTGGTACTGATGAACCAATGGTTATATCACAATGTGCACCATATGATCACTGCATCTAGAAATACTGACTACTGCAGAGAAACATGCCGTGATCCCTCAGGCAAGAATCAAACTCCCAATCCATAGGTCAGAAGAGTGATGTTCAACTAACTGAACTACCCAACAGACCTCCAATAAAAATGACATCAAAACATCAACTTACCAAAGAATCATCTGGGGAGTATATGGCGTCGAAGGCAAATATTTTGGGAGGAGCTACACCTGCTCTACGACTGGCGGCCGTCGTGTAACCGCTCGCAGAGGGATCGTGCACGGTCACCTGCTTGTGCCGCTGGTCGATGTTGAGAAACGAATCCGACTGTTGCGATGCACTTATCTTCAGCATCACTTTTACCTGAAAACGAAAGTAGAATTTTGAACAAGGAGCATAGGTCACACAATCACCGAGATTTCATATCTAAAAAAAAACATACAGAGCAGCTATAGGGAAGGTACGGTAAAACTTCTAAAATTTCGAAGAGGAAAAAATATGACCTTTTGACATTTTAATTTTTGGAAGTTTTACGGTAATTTATCTTAATACTGTTGATCACTTTAAGACATACATATCCTGGAATATCCGCAAATCATACTAAAAGCTTTAAACCCTCTGCCTACAAGGTTACAACTTTCCTATCTAATATCGAACAGAATCACAAACAAATGAATGAATACAATCTATTACTGAAGAACAACTTCAACAGTATCACGTTTAAACTCAGTTTCTCAGAAAATAACTTAATGTATTTCTTTTTCACTTGCCATGGCATGAGAGATGTTTCGAGTTTCAAATCAAGTCAAATTTAGCATCAATCTTCACTAGTAAAAATCAATCCATTACTTCATGTTTTCCCATCCCTTCTGAACCATCAATAATATAGAAATGCTTTGATAGTATAACTCCCTACCAGTAGAGATGTACGGTAAAACTTCCAATTTTCTAACTTGAAAAATATTGATTACCTGCAGCAGTTTCAAAAATGTTGAATTTTCACTCACTTTTTGGCGGCAATTTCCAAAATTTTTAATTTCATTTTCATCAAAGATCACTAATTTCCAAAGATTCAAACACATCAAAAAGTAATTATTTTTTTTCAGTTTGAAATTTTAGAAGTTTTATCATACTAATTTTTCAAAATTAAACATTTACAATGACATTTGAATTTTTCACTTATATTTTGTTGGTAAATTCCCAAATTTTTAATTCTAACTTTTTTAAAGATCACTAATTGAAGCAAATTTAAACACTTTAAAAAGAATTTATTTTTTGGGGTTTGAAATTTTAGAAGTTTTACTGTAACACATCTTTTTTTCTTATTTCTCAAGTCAGAGTTACAACAGGAGATGTCTCGATTCGTGGTAGAAAATCCAAGATATGAAAATTACATTTGGGGTTTAGGGACTCGGAAAACAATGTCTGTTTCTCCATAGTGTCCTGGGAGAATAGAACAGTGTCGAGTAATATACAAGATGTCTAGTTTAAATGAGGTCCATTCTTTCGGATCTTTTATCAAAAGTTATTTTCAACGCCCATGGAAAGGATATTAACACCATGCGTGCAGTTTATAGTTGGCTGGTTCTTCTCCGGAACCGTGCATACTGGATTGAACTGTAATCAGATTTCTTGGAAGTGGTTTTTGCCGAGCTGAACATCAGTCCTATTCTGGTGACTCCATACTGGTGTTAGGCATATCCAGAAGCATTTAAACAAATTTGGTTTCTTTTGTTTCTGGTTTTGCCAGTTTTCATGCGGTTCAAAATGTGAAATATCAGGTTCAGATCTGGGGGGTGGGGTTCAGGTGAGTGAGTGATTTGGGGTTTTTATGAGGTTTTCGGCAATCTTTCACTACATCACCATGGTCTCACCAACATTACGTCGGTGTCTGGGCTCTCAGCTGAAAGAGAGGTGCCCAGGCGGGACTCGAACCACAACAGTCAAGGCCGGCAGATTGCTGGGCTGATGTGCTAACCACTGCCCCGTCCCGCGCCCCCGGATGGGGTTGGGCAGCAACTGATGTGTGTCCCCTATTTTTTGCAAACCATGATTTTGTGGAGCGCTTTGAGCAAGCACTTGGTGCGTGGAGTCCAGTGCGATATAAGCGGCCATTATTATTATTATTATTATTTTTAAAAGTTAATAAATGAGCGAATTCACATTCAGTGCAGGCACCACCCATTTCTCACATTGCTTTACACTCTGGCCCCCCTTGCAGTACCCCCTAAACCCCCTCCCCCGCCCTTCCCTTCTTACATTGCTTGATCTAACATTGGTTTCAAGTTTGGCACATCTTGTTTCATCTCGTCTCAGTGATCTCAAGGATTATGTTAATCCTCATAATCTGGATTAAAATATAATTCCCAGTTCCATATTTTGTTGATAATCATTAAATATTTTCCAGCACCACCATTTGTGGTGATAAAAGTTTCATCTGTAACAATTGCTAAAATTAAATTTCTCAGAAAGATATATATTTTCAGGAAGGCAATCATCTCCACATCTATCTATACTACTTGAAATTAGTTTGGGATCAATCATAGTGATAGTATTATTCACGAGAAGCAGTGCATCGGAAATCAACATGGTAAAATGTTAGCACACATGTCACATGTCAGTGTGCGCATGTTTGAAGTGACAATCATGAACAACACGTGCAAATGCTGCATGAACTGATACATCATGAATTTCAGATTTTGAGGAATAGTTCACATGAAGCAAATTTTCCTAAACTTTAATAACATTCTGCATTATATTTTCTCCTGACCTTTAAGATAACTGGTAAATTTTCAGTGGTAACAATATTGCACAAAACAACCTTTCTAAAAACATACTCATTAGACTACATGTAGTTCCGACAAACATTAAAACAACAAAATTGATTATATAACAATAATAATAATAATACTAATAAAAATAAAAAGAATAATAATAATAACAATAATGCACTTGTAGAGTGCCTAATTTTCATTTATCAGAATGCTCAGTAGCGCTAAGCATATCAGTCCACGCTTACATCAGGTTTGATCCTTAACTTCTTTTGAGGAGTTTATAACATGGAACCCAAATTGCAAAGACTCTTTGATGCCAGAAATAGGCTTTACTTCTGTTCACTGCCTCCGACTACTTCTGAGACGAAGAGCGTCAGACTAGGTCAAGACGGACAAATATATACACAGGTTCTAATTCGGTAATCTTACCAATAATCGCCAATAAAGTAGAAAATTAAAAGGATAAGAGTCCAGGCATGGCGGTTAAGGTACAAATCCCGAGGGATGGCGATGTATTAGAGCTTATTTATATGGCTCAAGCAGATCTAACGTGAACAGATTGATGCATAGAAAATCAATGTATATATTGATCTAAACTTCTCTGTCATTTAATCAGCGGCAAGGAGCGGTCGGAGACTGTTACCAGGTCTGTATTCTATCCAGATCTTGCCAAAACTTGTCTTGACAGACCCTGACTTCACCTTGCGAAAGGGAATGCAAATTTGTGGACCATTTGTTTCAATTTGGTTGGCGAAGAAGGCCTGGCACGAAGACGTGGTTGTTTGGAACGTTAATTCTCGCGTCCAGTTCCACTTTTTCCCTGATTGCTCAGGAGGGACCTTGCATAATTGAGCTGACCGTTCGCACTTCTTTGACACTAATTTAATAGAAATAACTAAATTATGAAATACGTGCAAAAAAAGTGACGACAATTTCATGGCCACAACCTGGTCTCTTGTACGTTTCAATTTGTTTCGTCCAACCCTAACATTAAAATTTCAAATTTTTGTCTTGTAAGATTATATTTAAACATCTATTCTTTTTTAAAATTGCTAAATTTGCCAGTTCAAGAATGTTTTATAAAATTAAATTTAAGACCAGAAAACTGATTAGAATATTTCCGACCTAATTTTAATGTACAATGTTTATTATTTTTGACGTAATGCCAAGTTAAAAATTTATGGATTAAACCTATTAAATACTGGCGCTGCATTTCACATGTGGATGCCTCCTCAAACGTGTTGACAGCAATGTCCTCGCATATCATGAAGAACTGGGAAAGAATGTATCGAAAGGCAATTTGCTTGTGTGCTTGATTTCATCCAATCTGGATTTGCAAACTCATTGTAGTTTCTACTAAACATTGGTATCTTGATTTGGTTTTGCCTGCTCATCATTGCTGTGAGCTTCCTCTATTTATCCCAACTATTATCTCAAAAAATGTCTCATATTCAACAGATTTATTACGCTGATTAATACAGCCCAGCTCTCTACCAATCAGATTAAACGCATTTCATCTAAGAGGTCACATATGTCAAAGTTATTTAACATTCATAGCCTTAAGTTTACTGAACAGAGATGTAACTTGCGAGCTTGCTTGTTTGCCCTTTACGATATTAGCTTGTGATGTTGTTCATTACGATCATGGGGTATCACAAAATGGGAGAGCCCTCCAGACAGCTAAATAGCTTCCCCTCCCTCTAAGCCTCCCCGAAATGAGTTTTCTGTCGTCACTACGAGTATTCAGAATATAAAAACCTGATTTCCGAGTGTGTAAGAAAATGAAGTCCACGTGAAGTCCATTTTGTAGGTAATTTTTTACCTACATCCAGGTAATGAGAAAGTCGTTTAAATTATGAGGTACGCTCGTTACTAGCTTACCTGGCAGATTTTTGTTCAGACAGAAACCGCGATCAGCAGTTTAGCTTTTCAAAATGAGTTTTTTAAGATAAACAGACCCAAACTAGCAAATAAGTTAATGACTCCCAGGGGCATCGTTATACTAAAAGACGATAAAAAGTGTACTTTGCTCACGAAATAGTACCGCAGCAATCTAAACAAAGCACAGATTTTTGTAAGGAAGAAAAAAAGTAACAAAAAAATGAACACTAACAAAATATATTTTTGTATCTTTTTAAAGACATACTAAAATATATCCTATTCATGTATAGTAATTTCTAAAGAAACAACTCATTAAGTTTTAAAATCTATTTTTCAAAAAATCATGAAACCTGAACAACATGGTTACAACAGCACGAAAGTTTTATCTGATTTTAAATGAACAATTTATCAAAATCTAAACGCTAGTACCGGTACTAAGATTATGAAAGCTTTTTAAAACGGCTCCAACAGCATGTAAAGTCTTCATTTGCTTTTCAAAAGAATATTTTTAAAACAAATAAATGATTTCTAGGTTGCAGGTTTTTTATACAGAAATTAATAACTGTCACTATGTGAATGATAAACAGTTAATTTATCTGCCCGTTTTCATTCATAAAGACAGTTGAATAATGAACAAGTAATTTATTAATTATTCGATATCAGTTCACTGAATAAGACACAATGTCACAATCGTAGAAATTGTAAATTATGGTTAAACTTCCAAAATTTCAAACTTCTATAAATTACGAAAATGCTGATTGTTACCTTCATCAGTTTCCAAAATTTTGAATTTTTCACTTACGTTTTGGTGGCAATTTCCACAATTTAGAATTTTTCATTTACTTTTTGATGGCAATTTCTAAAATGTTGAATTTTTCCCTTACGTTTTGGTGGCAATTTCCACAATTTAGAATTTTTCATTTACATTTTGGTGACAATTTCCAAAATTTTGAATTCTAATTTTATCAAAGATCATTATGTCCAAAAATGCGAACACATCAAAAAGTAATTATCTTTTTCACTTCAAAATTTTAGAAGTTTTACTGTAGTCTTGTAAATATTATGGATAAGATAACTTGGCATTAAAAATATTTTACACAGAGCAATCTACACCTTGTAATTGTGGAAGAAAAGCTATAAATTTGACAAGATTCTTTTTGATTCTAAATAGCTGAAGGCCGAGCTCTCAGTTGTGAGTTATCAATGACTGCATCATCCCATTAGCGAGCAACAATATAGCAATTTCAATCTAATAATAAGTTTTGTCATCCTTTATTCTGTAATGGCAAACTGCACAATTAGAAAATAATCTGTTTAAAAGCATGCATTCCATCAGAAAGATGTGTAGCAACTAGTAGCCTTGTCCAATGCATTATGGACACAATCAAACTATACGCGCGGTAGCCACGGTCATCGCGTCATTAATACAAAGTTGGGCCTCCTAATCTCTTTAATGCACTACAATCGTATTGTACGCAGGGTGCTTGCTTATGCCACAGCTTCTCAATACAACCTGGTGGCTAAATCATGTTTCTTCTGGAATCTATTTACATTCAAGCAACAGAGTCGAGCTAGGGGAAAATCTAATTTTCAACTCGAGTGCCGGGAAAGAAAACGATTTTGCTGATTGGGACCTGGTTGTTCCTCGCTGGTACAGCATTTCGAGCAGCTTTCCTAGGCAACAGTTAAACCTTTCAGCTATTCATCGATGTTCAAAGACATTCTGCGGGTCATCTGCATGATGTCTTATGTTTGACCACTGTCCAGAAAATGACCTGTCCAGAAGCTGGACACAATGATGCAATAGACATGTCAAGTCCACATGGACCTATAAGTTCAGAGATGGCGATTTCACTGTTCGGTTAACGCATTGAAATGGAACACAGAACAGAAGGACGGAGATCTTTGAAAGCTGATCAAATTAGTCTCGAAATTCACACAGATAACTTGAGTTTCTTTCATCACAAAAGCTCTCTCATTTCCGTGTCATCTCCAAGTAATGATACCTCTGTGCGTCATCATTGCCACTGATCGAAAATAATTACATAAAACAACAAGAAAAAAAACAACTTCCGACTTCTCACTTTTCTCTTCCACCCTTTAATTGCGACATTCATCTCTCCTTTACTCATCTTTTCTTCAATTATCTTCAATAAAAACAATTTTTATAAAATCTAAATCATTTAAATCATTACCTGACTCATTCCGAAGTCCACACATAATCCTAAATTTTGTATAACCCCATTCCTGTTTTTAATTCACCCTAATAAACTTTGGCGGTTCAATCAGCAAAATTTGATGCCCTCTGCTCAATTTGCGGACTTAAAACAAATTTTGAAAATGACTAATTTGGTTGAAATCTTTAAAGTTCCGTGACCCATGAACTTCAATCGTATTAATTTCTGATATTATCCTCAACAGTTTTAAACTTCACATAAAATTTCCAAAGGAGCATCGGAAAGCGAGTCCATCATCCTTCAACATGTCCGAACACTGAAGAAAGCCAGAAGCGAGGATTGAAATAATAAGATGATAATTGTTCACTTTAAAAGAAACGGAGAAAATTGGCCCTCGAACTTACTGATGCTAAACACATCAGAGCGGCTTGCCAGCCTCCTAACTGTTTTAGCCGAAGAGAGATGCTTCAATGAACTCACAAAGCAAATCAGGCCTAAGTTGGAATTGTTTCTGACAAATTAATTGTCCCCTGGGGAGTCGTTTCATGACTTCAGAGAAGGATCCTCAGAGTCTGGATCTCAATAGCTCTTGGAGCCCCTCCCCAGATCCCTATTTCTTAAAGAAACAGCCACTTGGGTTTTACAAATGATGCTTTCATGGTCCCTTTCCTCTCAGAGGATCTTATAGCTTGTTAATTGGTTGGCATGCCGGTACCCTAGCTTGGGAGAACACCAAAAAATATCCTGAAACCCTGAGTCATATTTCAGTCATAAATTACGGCCGACAACAGGTTTCCGTCTCGGTACCAGTTCAAAAGGATATCCCAATATCCCGATTCATCACAGACTTGAACCCCTCTAACCTTCCTTCTTGCAAGACACTCTGTTCCTGTGTCACATTGACACCATTACGGAAGATGCCATGTGGTGTGTACACGACGGGAAATTCCGATGTGTCTGTTTACATGTGGAAATCGTGCCTGAATCTCTAATGCAGCAAAAATTATTCTGACATTTTTCAAATCTAAAACGGTCAACAACTGCAAGTCCAAAGGCATTATTTCTGAATTTGGGATAAACATAAAAATGAAGATTTTGAAGGAGTGTACACATTGCATCATTTGGAACTGCCATGGTTTTCATATTAAATTTTAATATTTTTAAAACTCCCGTGTTTTGGAATACTTAAATCATCATTTTCTCAACCTGCTTGATTTTCCAGAACGAACTGCTTTCATTGAAGTCAGAAAGGGTGTGGGTTCGAGTATTTTCATTAACACTATCACCAACACTGTCATCATGATCATCATCAATAACATGATCATCATCATCAGTGTCATTAACATTATCATCATCATCAGTAACATCACCCTTGTCATCATGTTCATTTGCCCTCCTTATCATCATCAATAACATGATGACAATCATCATCATCATATTCCCTTAACCCCAGCAGATGCAGACAGATTTATTTTCTACTTTCAAATAGCCAGTCTCATTCTCTTTTCTCCGATGGTTTACCAAAGAATGTTCCATCGATTTCCAAATGCTTTCTGAATATGAGCCAAATGCATTTATGTGCAAGTGTAACATTTCCTAAGGTCTACAAAGTTAACACATTTTTTTTATTTCCTGGCATGGGGGTCCCAAAATAAACAGACCATTCAAGAGGCTGTAAAACCAACAACATGCTATATATTTTGTGTATTATTGTTGGTATGTATATAATTTAAGTTGGTTTTTTAAATGAAAACACTGAGCATGAGCACGTCTCCAACTTCAACTGTTAAAATGTCAATATTATTACCAAGGTCAACCGTTCCTATGTACATGTATTTTCATTAGCTCGGTCTGTAACATCATCTGCACCTCTATTAAAACTCTCTGTAACACCTCTCGCAATGAGAATCCGTCTAAAACACTGTAACAGGAACACTGATTTTCAATATTTTTTCTACTGTCAACGTCATCATTCTTAATTATCCGTACCACAAACTCCAACAGAATGCCTTTCCTGAGAATAAATTCTATTAGATACGAAATTCACCTTAATTAAGCTGGACGTGAGAAAACTAACAACTATCACTGACAACAACATATGTAATTAAACTGAAAAGCATAATTAGTTAACTTGGATTGTTCGTTAATAATTAACGTAATGTTGACTTATTGAGTCGTCTTTGTCAAGCTCATCATGAAATATACGAATCACGCAATAAGCATTTCACATGAGACTATACCTTGCCCAGGTGAAATTAACGAGATGTTCGCTATCTCACCTGATCAGGTGTAAACACGGATTAACTGAGAGTATAGCGTCAACCTCTGTATAGTGTCAACCTCTGTATAGCGTCAACCTCTGTATAGTGTCAACCTCTGTATAGTGTCAACCTCTGTATTCAGAGCTTGAATAAAGCATGCTTTTGTGAAAGGCTGCATTAATTGGATTTTAAATATGTATCAATATCAAATAAGCCGATATTTAAAACTTGGAACTAAAAAAAACAATAAATAGGTTTATATATTATTAAATTTTATTAAATTTTGACTTTTTCATTTACTTTTAGGTGGCAATTTCCAAAATGTTGAATTCTAATTCAAAGATCACAATTTTCCAAAATGTGAACACATCAAAAAGTAATTATTTTTGTTGGTTTTAAATTTTAGAAGTTTTACTGTAATTTCAGTATTTTAACAATGTACACAAGCAGCCTCATCAGGAAATGATTAGGTCGACTGTATCTATTAGGTGTAGTAATGTTCATTGTGCAGCGGGTCCTTATCGATTGTACATGAAGGTGGTCCTCAGACATCACTTACTGGCAGTGTCACAGCTCGTATACACAAATCTACGCTAATATATTGTACAGCTTATTGTCTGGAATGCTCATCCATATTTCATGTCAACAAATTGCTGACTCGGGGAGACTGCTAGACCGTGGTCTATCAAGACAGAATATTTTAATAATGACCCTCCTCAAGTTCCTGTCTTGTGACTTGATTGCTGTACTTTAAGAAGATTCAAGAGCCAGATTTAGAATTCATCATGGCAATGTTTCAGCTGATTTAGAATTCATCATGGCAATGTTTCAGCTCTGTCTTTAGACGAAGTTAGATTATAGTCTCATCTGAACTTCATTTTTCTCTTGGTCCCCCTCGATGATGCTGGTAGTGGTGGTTGTGGTGATGGTGGTGATGATGATGATGAAGATGGTGGCGGTGAAGATGATGAAGATGGTGATGGTGGTGGTGGTAATGATGATGATGATGATGATGGTGGTGGTGGTGGTGGTGGTGATGGTGGTGATGATGATGGTGAAGATGGTGATGGTGGTGGTGGTGATGATGATGATGATGGTGGTGGTGGTGGTGGTGGTGGTGGTGGTGATGGTGGTGGTGGTGGTGGCGGTGATGATGATGATGATGATGATGATGATGATGATGGTGGTGGTGGTGTTGGTGGTGGATATGGTGGGGATGATGGTGAAGTGGAAATGATGACTGTAATGATGATGATAAAGAGGATGAGGATCGAGGAGGAGGAGTAGGAGGAAGAGGAGAAGAATGATGATGATGATGATGATAATGAGGAAGCAGAGGAACAGGAAGAGGAGGAAGAGAAGGATGATGATGATGATGATGATGATGATGGTAATGATGATTGTGATGATGATGATGATGTAAATGAAGATGATTGTGATGATGATGGTGGTGGTGTTGGCAGTACTGGTGATGTTGATGTAAATGAAGATGATTATGATGATGATGATGACGATGATGCTGTCATTTCTCCATGTACAATGAAAGCTCTGTGCACAGGGGCAATCATCAAGACAACAATTTCAACTAAAAGAAGAACTGGCTTAAAAAAACTATTTCGTCAGTGAAATTGTTTATTAATCCAACTGTTATCATTACGTATATGTTTCATGTGAAACTCTAGAAACAAGGCAAGGCCCAAATAGGACAATATGGCTTACTTTACAACCCAAGGGATCTATGTCACTTTATGCCAGGTTAGATCTCTTCATCTACCCAACAATATATGACTGATGTTGTCCAGAAAGAGAAAGAACAAGATAAATAGTGAGAGTCAAGAAGACAGAAAGTACCAAAGAAAATAATTTTCCACTTCAGTTTCTTTTTAACATGGTAGTTTCTCTGTTTACATCGTCTCTGTGGAATCAATTGCAAGAAAATCGATTGCAAAAATGGTGCGTTCATGCCATGTAGACAGATTCTCCAGAACTTAAACAATATGCTCAGTCTAGCAGCATATGTACGACCATAAGTACTGCATAAAAAACCTCTCCATGGCAAACCAAACACAAGATTTCTGCTTCAATGGCCGGTATGTAGACGGAGTTGTGTGATGAAATCCTCTCAAAGCATGAGGACTGTTTTATTGAACAGGCCGAGTATCCTGTGTAAGGTCTTTGAAGCAAATTGCAGCAATCTTGTGTCATCATGCTCAAAGACTAGGTGAGTGCTTCTAAAGAGACCAAAACTGGACAAGAATCGAGGGACCATTTGTGAACTAAGGAACATTCTCTGCCCAGGGCTCCAAGACCGACTCATTTACACGGGTCAAAGGCATCCACAGCATTTATCCTTGCCGAAATGCAGCCAGGCAACAAACCAGTGTCTATACAACATAAGCCTCCAAGGCCTACTTGTAGTTGTTCACAAGGAATTATTAGTTTTGACAAGAAAACTGGCGGGAACTGTAGGCAAGGTCCAAACGGACATAAGGACTTCTGACACCAATTATACAACATCTGAGACAGCTCTGGCACCAGAGAACCTGCCTTTACCAAAGATGGTACCGCCCGCGGGATATCAGCACCAAACCAGACAGATAGACACCAATGGATGGTTAGTCCTTTCAGCAAGAGGAACTTTAGATCTAAGACCATTATTGTCAAAGTACTATCAACTTCTATGGCCATGCTTCTTTGAATTCCCCTGTCAACCGTTACAAACTGGGTTCCTCGCAATAATTGTGACTGGGTAGGCATGAGGTGAATATTTGATCTTTTCCAGTCATTTGTAACACTTCTCTTTAGAAGTGGACAGTTACGTTCCATTAGGACGCTTCTCAAACACATGATCATAATTGTTTCCTTTGTAAAAAGGTCACCGGCAGTCTGGATGTAAAAGCCTTTGTAAAATGATTAAAATGAAAGCAATTTGGTTGATCTCTTTTCTCAGTGTAAATAATAGTTTTACCTTGATCAATCTTCCAGCTAAAATCTCGGAATGATTCTTAAAATGTAGAAGAGTATGGAAAATATCATCAAGAACTATGGGAATACTTCAAGAATATGTTATCTTTTCAGAACAAAGATTTTGCTAGGATAATTTGAACTTGAAAATCATGACTTAAAACATTTGCCCTACTCATGAAAAAAATTCAATTTTAAAACTACATGTATCATATATAAATTGCTTCTATTTTGATTATTTTTCACACCAAAGCTGACAGATATAGATTAAACTCATTATTAAAATATCAAAAAGATGTATTCTAAACTTTGACTTTAAATACACATATTCTCTGCATATGTGTAATATGGTAAAACTTCCAAAATTTCGAACTTCTCAAATATCGAAAAATGTTGATTGTTACTCTCAGCATTTTTCAAAATGTTGAATTTTTCACTTAATTTTTGGTGACAATTTGCAAATTTTTTAATTCTAACTTTATCAAAGATCACTAATTTCGTAAGATTCGAACACATCAAAAAGTAATTATTTTTTTCAAGTTTTATCATGTTAATTTTTCAAAATATTTAAACATTTACAATGTTCTGCTTAAATTCTTTAAAAACTTATTCTGGTAAGTAGAAACTATCCAAAAACGTAAATGTTTTCCAAAATGTTTCAATTTTCTGGGTCAAGGTGTCCTGCCAGTGACATTTAAAAAGTAAGATTATATTTTTTTTTTAAATTAAATTTCAACAACATGTCACATTGACACACCCAAATTTGATAAAACTCTGACAGAAATTATGCTGTTGATGAACATCCACAGTTCCAACCATACACTAGACATCTCAAATGTCGCGAAGATTCAGTCGAGTGTTGATGAACATCCACAGTTCCAACCATACACTAGACATCTCAAAAGTTGCGAAGATTCAGTCGAGATTTTATTTCAGTTAATTCCGTTATTTTCCAGCATACAGAAGTTTTAATGTCACATTTATCCTTGAAATAGAACTTTCTCTCCTCCTAATGTATTTCTTCTTCGTCAATGATCATGCCATCTTGTCTTGTTTAAAACATTATATATAAAATCCTTGCATTGTCTATCACATGATGCTGACCGATAACATTACTTTCATAATAATCGGAAACTTGTCTGTGACAAAGGACAATTCACATTTTATTTCGAAAGACATGTGGATTACGGGCTCACTTACAGTTGATTAGAGTTATAGCAATAGCGAGGTATTTAAAAACACCAAAGGGAAGTAACTCGAATGATGAGATGGGAAGCATTATAGCACAGGTATTTTTCTGATGCTACTGATTTTAATGACACAAGGATGACATCAGAGGCATTCTAGAAATGAAAAGAAGATTGGTACTATTTCACAAGGTCGGTACCCCACGGATGGCATCCGAAGCATTGCAGTACTTCAAGGATGGCATTGGAAGCATTGTAGAACACATATAACCATGATTTCAGAGATTTTGATAATTCTATATACTAGTAAATGCTGGGATTCAACCCAAGAAACTGACACACAAAACAGACACAGCACCAACTGACCTATAAAACAGGAAACAGGTTGGATAACTATGATGCCTGAACATGTCTAACATCTTGAGACAAAACACTGTTTGAATAATTTCTTGAACTCTTAAATGTTCAAAGAAACGAACTGTGATTCATCCTTCCCATTTTCCCAACATTTGAAACCATTTTTGCATGCTTCTCATACTCCAAGTTCAATTTTTGTTGCCCAAACTTGATAATTTTAAGGAAATGATTCCTGGCTTCTGATCTGAGTCCGCAAAGATAAAAGAATACTGAATATGATCTGCATAATAAAATAATTGTTTATAATAATCCGTCACATACAAGCAGAAACATGAAAATCTGCCCATTTTAAAAGAAAAATTACGACATCAACCACATTCATTACACACATTAATGTTACAATTACAAAATCAAATGACCTAAAAATAAATTTAAAGTATGACACTTTTACACACGTTAATGTTATAATTACAAAATCAAATGACCTAAAAATAAATTTAAAGTAATTTTTTATAGAAGCCAATAAAATTGTTTTTTTCAGAAATGCTAATTTATTTTATCATAATTT
>JAUELE010031298.1:0-16240 GCA_031471655.1 Diodora aspera
CATTGATAGATAACATTTTAGCACGTAGTGCTATGAAACAGTGACTGACGTATAGTGGCATGGGTTTGATTCCTTCGATGGGTTTTAAATCAACGTATCCCAAATCATTCATTTATTCATTCAGAGAATAGAAGTAACAGTAAATGAACTCATTTTGAATTGTCTTCCAAAATAGATATACCTGATATCAAAACCACTATAAGGAAAGATTTATATGTTTGTTCTTTCTTTCATTCTATCAAAATATATACCATTTACCAGAGTCACTACATGTATTCGGAAACATATGTTTATGCATTGTTTTCTATTATTCTTTCAAAACACATATACATTTAACCAAACCACTATAAGGATACATATATCCATTTTTTTCAAACTTTCGTTCTTTCCAAACATATACATGTTACCAAAACCACTACAAGGATACATACATTAATTCGCTCGAACTTGCATTCACTCCAAACATGTACCGAAACCACTACAAGGATACATACATTAATTCGCTCGAACTTACAGCCATGACACATGATCCAGTACTGGCAAATGAAAATGTATATTTATTCGTTCATTTGTTAACACATTCATCTCCCCTTTTCACTCAATCTTCTATTATCTGTTTTCTACACTCTATCTTTCTTTATTCTTTCTCTCAATATTTCTATTCCTTCCATTTGAAGCATAAAATCAGACAGCAATTGGGAGTATTTCCAAAGTCCGCGACACTATCGATTGGTTGGCTCCAGTTGTGCTATCTGACTCATTCCCGATCATTCAACAAGAGGTGCTGCACGACCGCGGCACAAACTTCCCTTCAAACTACTTCTACAATTTTAATTAGCTCAACTTGACTTCTTTCTTCCCATAACCCTCTCCAATAAACTGAACACCCTTGACTGTGTTCTCTTTCTAAAATTTTATTCATTTGTGTCGACCAATTTATTGTTGTAAATGGACAAAACTATAAAACAACAAGTGATGTGTTTTGTCGCTGACTTTTTGTGAGGCGGATATCTCAGATTTTATCAGCTTTTTAATGTGACAGACTTAATGTATGTTAATATATTTTGTTTACGTTCATAAATGACACCTGAAAAAAACACAATTCTATACAACGCCCCGTCATAATTTAAGTTAAAATGTGTATCAACGTTATTTTGGAAAGAGTGTGGTGTGTATCGTGTACATAATTGTCCTTGTCTGTGCACGATGTCAGTGCTGATGTCGATTTCACTCGGAATAACGTCCTTACATAAGATCACGTACATCTGTATGAGATAGCTTTTGTTTGTAACATTTGTAAAAATTGTAACATGTTTGTGATAATCATGTATAATCCTCACACAACAATACCATGTATATGAATTGCTGCTGCAACTAAATCTTCACTTATACTTATAGTTTCTGCATATCCGATTGTCAAATTAACTATCATATGATATTAAAAGGAATATTCACAAATAATAATCTCTTTTTTAACGCACAGATATGTTACAGCATTACAAAATGGTAAAAGATTTGACCCTGTGTGAGAATGTAGATATTTACACACTAATATAAGTAAGTATATCACACACAAGGAGATGGGTCGTTATAACATACAACATTCACGAATTATGAGTCTTAAGCTGCCAGAATCCATTCTTTACTTCCAAGTTAGATGCTCACGCAAGTTTAACTGAACTATCATAAAGACGAAATACATATCGCATATGAAAATTTCCCAAATTATACTCCCATATTTTACAACCTAACAATACAGAATGATTTGCATCAGCTGCAATGTACGTCTCAGTTGTTGAGTATTGCTTTCACTCTCATGTATACTGATTCCAAAAAGAAACGTCACAGACATAAATAAATACAACTTTTGCTATTTGTGTGTCCCTGTTCATCCAAACTATTCCTACTTTCCCGGAGTTTCATGTAGTTCGCAACGTGCTGGAACAACACTGTCTTGAAAACATATCTCTGAAAGTTGGTTTGTTTTCCTTCAATCAACTGTAGCATATTGTTTGTGGACGTCAGTACACACTATAGTTTTCTGGAATTATTCATCATTTATAGCCCTTGTAGCAGTTCCTCGGTGTTAATGTATGTCTCGTACCGTCATCTGAAAGTTCGTCCATGTGAATCACTTCAAATAATATCCGCACACAAGTCAATAACAATAGTATAGCTTATAGTCGACCATTCCCAATCATATGATTTACATTAAGTCAATCAACCATAGGCATGTCATCTATATCTACAATCAATCGCTCGTAGTCATAGGCCATTATATATGAAGTTAGTCACCCGTAATCATATGATTTATATGAAGTCAATCATCCTCAGTCGTTACAATAAAGTATAGATCAACATATATGATTTATATGGGTAGTCACTTGCCCGTTGTCAAATGATACACATATAAAGTCAATCATCCGTGGTCATTTAATATAGGCAATCATCTATAATCCTAAAATATAAACGAGAGTTGACCATCCGTCTCATCCGTCAAAAGTATCTACTGGCAAGAAATCTTTAAACACGGTTAGACTTTTTATACGTTGTTTACCCTGAGTGACCCGGGCTCAACAGAAGTCTTCTGCATGCGTTCCTAGTGTTTACTGTTGAAATGTACATTCTGATATGTACACGACTTCTGTCATGTTACACACTACTATTGATAGTAAAAGTTATATGTAACAGACAGGCATACGATTTGTGTATATAAGATTTGTAAATTATTCATTCAAACGGGAAGTGAGGTTATGTTTACAGCGGCCTTGCCCCTTCCTTTTTTATCTGCTGACACCAGTCAATAGCCTCATAGTTTATTGATGATGGCAGTGTCCCTTTGTTTCCATCCTGGTCCTTCTAATCTCTGCCCGCCAAGCTTTTATTTAAACAGATCTTTCATGTTTTTTCATTACATATATCGACTTCCCATGACTTTAATTGATGATACTTAGATTATAGCGACTGCATGAAACTGACAGGTGATGCCAAGGGTTCATAGTTTTAAGAAGAAAGAATGTGAAGATAAACTGAGTTTTCAGCGACATGTTCAATTCCACAAAGTTTATAGTAAACCATGAGTCTGCATTTTAAAGAAAACACAAAATATAATAACTATATTCGGTGAAATGTAGTTTCAAAGAAGGAAATATCAGTTGGGTACAAAGAAAGTTGAAACATGAACAATACTTTGAAATCATTGTAAAACATAATTTTTAAGATTAAATTTCTTACTTTTGCACATAATTAAATACATAACTGCACTTAATTACTGGGTTTTGTTAGTCAGCATCTATATAAGCCGTCAGTTGACGTTGAGACCTATAAATATATGTATGTATACATATGTAAAGCTATAAACATGAGCAATGAGGAGGTTGAGAGAGTATATAGGAACAAAGTAAACAATGAGTGGAGATATCAGCGTTAGTGGCTTCTGTAAGGGGCAGCAATTGCAAAGATAAAAGCCATCACGACAATTTGTATGTATACTTTTATACAACCTCTCCTTCCGTTTGATCTATTTAATGACGTTTCATATTGGTTGTTGACTACTAAACTCCAGTCTTACAATGTCATGATGCAACAAATGTATAGTATTGAATTTACATTAAAATACTAATTCTATTTGATATTTAATATCGCGTTGGTAGTCAAGGTTTTATATAAAAGTATATTGTTAATTTTAATGAATGTTAGATGTTATTGTTAGATGGTATTGTCCTCTCAACTCAAAGCCACGTTCAGCTGGGTTTGCAGCCACAACCAGGAGGTGATAACAAACACACCAATGTTATCTGTTAATTATGTTTTGAAAATTTGTTTCATTTACACTTTGCTATGGTAATCAGCTTTCTAAACACTCCGCGAAGGGGCGATAATTACCCTTAACAAATTAATAAATACATTAATAAATCTCTGAAAGACAGCCACACATGTCACAGTTTGTGTTTCATAACCTAGGTACAACATTAGTCAAAATCCATTGTAAAATATAAGTGAAGTACAATATATTTTGTTGATCAACGAAACTGAATTTAGTGACACATTTTTAAATTGACAGCCTAATTATGTACGTGTGCGTGCGTGAGTGCGTCATAGCTTGTTATGTTGCAAAAGCATATGAAGTGGATTAAATTTGGCTTTTATAAAAACAACAACTCGTTTCTTTTTGTTGTAATGAAAATAAACGTTTTAAAACATGATGATGTTTAAAGAACCCAGAATCTCAATGCATCTGTTGTTGTTCTGTATGCATATATTTATATACTTCTAAAACGGAAAACCCCCCCAGAATTTTAAAGTCGCTACGATTTTTATCTTCACGGTGTAAGGACATTGATATAGCCAGTAGTGAAATTGACATGATTGGTGTAATTTCAGTTGCCAGGATAATCAGTGAAAAGAGTAGTGTGCCGAGTATGGGTGGAAACTTCTAAACGATTAGGACAAATATAGCCGTTTTCAAATCCTAATTATTGTAGGTACTTATGAAATCCACACGACAGCTGTTTTGCAATTTACAATATTAACCGAGTGAAAATAATTGTTGTATGTAACTGCTTCCTTTGTTTATCCACAAATCAACTTTGTTTATACATAATGATTATAATATATCGCGTTTGGGCGTCAATAGCCAGCACACTGACATTTTGTAATGTACATTACCACAAATTGGAACCAAGTCTTACTTTTGTAATTACAAAATGTACTTTACGAATAATTGTGAATTATGTATTTGAAATATGTTAGGTTTCATTATGTGGATTGTGCAGCACTTACATTAAAAACTCAAGCCCGTTACATCCGTCGTCAACAAATACTAATAATATGTATCAAAGAATATATATTTGTAACCTCTCCTACTGCACAGTGTTCAGCTATAAGAATCACCTAGTCTCTGCGTTGTTGTACTCCTCTCACCTAGACTATTAATAAAGTTGATATAAGATGTTAAGTATTTTCACTTGTGTTAAATAAGGTGGCTATTAAAACTTTACAATAAAAAAAGTTAATTAAAATACTTTATTTATGCACAGTTAAACATACTTAATGAATTATATCCATCTATTGAATAAGAGTCTATATATATATGATAATCATTCAAGCATATCTTTGATTCTGTTGACATGAAGTGAGCCATGGTATTTGAGTTGTGTGTGTATTGTATTGTTTCATGTCGAGTGAGAAGAATTATATCTGCCTACCTGCCGGATTTTGTGATGACCATTTCGGTGCCGAATTTATGGAAGCTTTCCCATAGTTCCTGGCTTTCCAGATCCACCTTTGGGTCATCGTTCACTTCAATATCGGGTGGTTCCATACCCCGTAACGGTCGAAAGGGGTCGGGGTTGTGTATCATGTCCTGGGGGGTCAGGGGACCCCGCCCGAACCCGTGGTGAAGCTTTGGGAGTAGGGAAGCTGCAAGTCCCGGGGGTTGGATTGTCATTGCCGGCAGAAAGGGGCTCTGCTGGAGCAAGGACCCCATCCCATAGTCCATCGGCCTGTGGAGAAGAAAGGGATTGTACGCCATTGTAGATACCTTGGATGAGCTCGGTAAAATCATGTGAGAAGCACTACAAAAGCTAAGTTTAACACTACATCAACTCCAAGTACGTTCGTTCGCTTATGGACGTATTGTCAGCAATGCACATGCTCGCCATGGTTCCTGCGAGCAATGTTGAATCTGATTGGCTGAGGCTGCACGAGACTCACTGGCGCGACCAATCGTTTTACGCGAGAGGCGGTACTTTCCGTTTTACCGCTCGTCGCTTGATGTCCCAGTGTTCTCGCTCTCCCGTCGCTCTCAGTTGCGGATGATTGTTTCAACTTGTTTTTAAAGAATCCTACCCTTAAAATCGTCACAAAATTTGAATATTGATGTTAAAATTTCATTTTTAGGAAAAGATCTAACCCAATGTACCGTTCGTTTCAATTTGGTGAATGTATCGATCGTTTTCGTGTATATATCGATCTGAACTAAGCGACTCGCGTAGCTCCGCCCATCAGCTTGATTGACAGGTGGAGGTGTGAATATCATGTTTAGCCGTCACATATCGATTTCGCTGTGTTTGTAGATCGACTGTCGCCCGTTGATGTTTATATGTCTCTACCATAACACGATTGTACACACAACTCCTCCAGCGCACAGTCGAGACATGGGACGCAGGTCTCTTTCAACTTGGCCCTTGAAGCGCTTGCGATGGCAGTCGGTTAGGGCGGCAGGCCGCAAGACGGCATAGCATGATTTGCTATTTTCAAATTCCTGTCTGACTTAGCCAAGTAAGTACGACTGGCGCCACGATTGTGACGTCACGTGCACAGACACACTACAAAAAGCTTCCCCCAAGTGTTTATAACGCTCCGAGTCTCCGTATACCAAACATTTGGCTGAAGAACACTACATCAGCCGCCACTGTCTACTTGGCGCTTCGATATGCCATCCAAATGTCATATTCCCCGAAATATTATATTTATTTGTCCAGTTGACTACGATAAGAATTTGGGTGGTCATTTCGGAGTTTATCACAGCAATTAGAAATAACAGGAAGTGAATTAGAAGAGATTAGCTTTCCGGCAAGCAGTATAGGAGACTGCCCGTCCTAATTGACACGTTTATCACGAAATCTACAAGCCTTTGCGATGACATGTAAACGTTGTACATTTCCAATTGTACCAAATGTCCCACGCTGTATCCTGCTCGGTATTTATTCTGCAAATCATTTATCCTTTTTGTCCACTTTAACTCATACCAACTCTTCCATTTATACCAGACTAAAAAATGAATGTCCATTACAATAATTCGTAATCGATCACATTGCAGGGAATATGCAATAAAGATATTTCTCCATCACCATATACTATCATTTGTGTAATGCTTTATATAGATACTTAGTATAAATATAAGTTTATACAGGAAAATATCCAATATATAAATAACTATATTAATCTTCCTGTCGATTAAAAAGAATTGCTAGCGGTGATCACGGCAACCGAACGGCGCCATATGCGCAAGCACCGATGCGCAATATTCACGCTGTGCAAGCGAGTGGGCATTTGTGCTCTTTGATAAACCTGTCAGGTTTTACGGGCAGCATACTGTCGCTAGTCTGTCCGAAAAAGTGAGTCTGGCAGACTAGCGTTTACGTGTCTCACATCCCAAACAGGAAGTGCCTTTTGGTGACGTGTTGCCGCAGTATGAAAACATAATGTTATATTATGTTTAATGATAATTGTTTGTTGAACCATTTGTGCTTTAAACACCATTCGCGACGTTAAATTCACTATCTTTTTTATATTTGCGACGTTAGATTCACTATCTTTTTTATATTTGCGACGTTAATTTCACTATTTTTTTATATTCACAATAAACAGAGGTTTATAAACCAACAGTTACAATTTAATCTAGTGCATATATTAGTTCAATCATAGTGAAGCAGTGAATTATATTTCAATACGAAAGGAGTATTTTTTGTGTGAAAAAGGGGGACAAATAGAATTTTAAACAGGCATAAGGCGGCGGGTGACAAAATAAAACATAAGACACGCGCAAAATATGTAATAACAAAGACTGAACGAACGAAATAATCATGAAAATTAATTATACAAAACACAAATAAATAGCAGTTTCATTTTGCAGCAAGAGTGCATTTCGAGTGTGTAACGTTTTGTAAAAAATCGCTGAAATATTATTTCAACTTTCCAAACGAAATTTATTTCAACTACAGTTTTTTAAAACAAATTGTGGATGAACTTACATTTTCAAGTTACTGCATCCGTTTGCCAAGACATTTAAGTTCAAAGAAAATATTAAACTCTGCCGTAAAAATAATTCACGCACCGATTATCGCTATTGATAGTTTCTACGCTTTAAATAATATACATCCCTATGGGTGTGTGCTCGTCAAAATGATTCAGATTAAAATAGATTAATGTTAGTTAACATAGCAAGGTTATCAAGTATTATTAACTACAAAAATGATGTTATTACTTGGACACCTATTCTGTTATTGACTTAAACCATAGTGTTTTACTTGCGTAGATGACGGAGCGAGAAATCATTATCTTCATGTAAATATCACAGGGCCTATAGTGCCTTGTAAAGCCGCACTCGTTTGCCTGTAGTTGTCAATTATCCCATCATAACAATGACATGAATTGTTTGTTTACATTCACATGTCACTAATCGGACGTGTAACCTGACTTGCAAATGATGAATGACCGTTGTTAATTACACTGTTAACTATACCTACAGCGCACAGAACACTCTTATTAAAAAAAGTTAATAGTTTAATTTAAGATGTTCAGGGGGAAATGGAAATTGCATTCTTCTAGGTTACCATTCTTACTTGTCGTATCCAAACGGAGGGCATTTAATGGGGGGGGGGGGGGAGGGGGGAGGAGGTCTTACCAGAGGGCGGAAAACCATTAAATATTTAGAGAAATTTCCGTAATGGTTTAAACATTCAAATATGAAGCGCTCCTTCGTTTTACGGTGCAATACGTCTAATTTATTCTTTCTTTTATAATTACATTCAAAATTAACCAGTCTATTTAATGTGTTTAAGTGTATATCTTTCAGTATTTAAAGACTTGGATATGTGTAATTGTTATGAATGTTAATAACATAGTCACATAAGTGACTATTAATTATAATATGAAATAATATGGGTTTTGAATAAAAGTTTAATTCATGTATTTTCAGTAATTTGGCCTTAACTGGGTTCACTTCAGTTCTAATTATTGCCATGAAACACCGTCGCCGTGGAAGCTGTTATTAGCACATAAATCGTGACGAGTTCTGATTCAAGTATCAACAACAAAAACAAAGTCTCATCCAAAGGCAAGAAAACGCCGTCTTGCGAGAGCGTACCTCGGCTTCACAAGTTCGCCTAACGCCAAATAAACCAGGCCGTACCGGCAACTTGAATAATGCCGGACCGCGCTGATGGGTTCGCGCGAGAGCGTAATTATGATGTCGGGCCACTTACAAGCAAGTTCGATGAGAGAGAATTTATTACTAGTGACAATGAAACAGGCTCGAACCACTTTCCCCCATTTAACCATAAATTACCATGGCGTCAGGCCTACTCGAGGGGAGGGTTGTGCCGACCGGCTCGGGCCTATGCAAACAGACCCTGATTTGCCGTTCGGCTTTTTCCGGGTGTTTGTAGTTGCGATAACATCTCCTCGGTCACGGGTGCTGGAGTGGCCGAGTGCACCTTAACGATTGGTACCATCTGAGCGTGTGTGCGTATGAAGTGTTGATTATCAAATTACTCGTGTGCATAGGGGTGTGCTTTAATCTCCCTGTCTGATGACTAGATTAGTCAGTCAATTAGCTAATGAAGTAATAATTAATTAATTTGGCTAGGCGCTTATATGATCCTCGATTTAAGTAATTAAACACGACCCAAGATCAGAGAAATAGGCGGAAGTGTTTGATATGCAGATTTACAGCAAACAAGTATCAAAGCTAAGAAATGAACACGAGGCCACACTCTCAGTTCCACACACTCTCAGCTCAACACAAACACAAACAAAACATGTTTAGCGCGTCCTCAGATATCTCAGATCTATACATACCCAAAGTCACAGCGGAAACGATGAAACCTATCTTACTCTATGATACTCCTCTCTGCCTATAAAGGAGCACTGTCACTTTCTTCTTTCAAAGATTCAAGTAACTGATCTAATCATAAATGTGAATAAAAAATACCTCTGGCAAAAGTCTGGATACAAACGGCTGTTGATTTAAGTCATGTAACGCCAACACGAGGAGTAGCACAGCGTCAGTGCACGTTCAGTTTGCTGTGCTCTCAACAAAAGGTTGACTACACGGAGTTCAAACCAGGACTATACAAGAATTTTATCAATCTTGTTCTGACTGCATTATAATTCATTGATAGTAGCATTAACTAAGATTATTGTTAAATATGCATTTCGGTGACTTGCAGTGTGACTTTTAGTCCGAGTGACAGTGCGCAAAACTTATACTCAGAAGGCTTGGCAAGTCTCTGCGAATTACAAATCTTGGTGACTGGTATTCGGCAAAGGCGATATAAAACTCACTTCAATAAATATATGCTCAAAAATATTAATAAAAGAATTCTTAGATTGAAGTCTACGTGAGGATTTTAATACAAATCGAGTTGTCTGTGTGAGACCTTTTTAACAGATGAACTGAAGAGTCCATAAAAGATAGATTGGATGTAGTTGATGTTGTCGCTTATCGAACCGACGACGTGGACGGCGAGACGGTAGCGCTGTGAACAAAGAGCGAGCAAATCCAAACATGCGCAGTCAATGCCAGCAAATCATTACCTTCCGTAAAACACATACGCATCATAATCAACTGACGGTTTTCGCAAATCTCTATGTAGGTTTATTGTGAAAAAGAAATTTATCAAAAAGCAATCAAATATAATTACATGATTGGAAACACAGAACTTCATAATTTTATAGTTTCCTTTATAAAGCCCCCTTTCGATGTAGATTCCATTTTGGTTTTTGAGCATTTGACAGGAACAGTAGATGTGATGAGCAGGATGTGATTTGTGTGAGGGGGGGGGGAGTGAAAAACATATTTCATATATCATCTTTTAGGGGGTGGCCATGTTTCTCAGGATAATGTTTATAAACAACATGCAAAATGATCTAGTGCCAACATAAAGAAGTATTACAAAGGGCGAGTTGAAAGCGACGGTGGGGGTACACCCCAGGTGCCCCCCCCCCCAGTATCCGGACCGGATGACCATGAGTGTTAAGATCTACATCGAAACGTAGCGTGAACGAACACTAAAAGAAGTTCTGTTTTCAGTGCATAAAGGCGACTTCTAAATGCCGATTAAACAAATGATGACAAGAATGTTCTACTTTATACACGTGTATAGTTTTGTCAAGACTGCAATCCTGATCTCACCTGTATCTATGATAATCATCTCTGCTTGGCTCTAATTCAAAGACAATAAGGAATGAAATGTATTCCTGGAGGAGTAATATTTTCACCTTCGTTCCCTCATTTAGATAAATAATATTTTTAAAGGCGATGTAAGACTTTAGCCTTTACGTTAGTAAATTGAGCAGATTATATAGCTGAACTATCGCTGAAAGTCGCGTTAAGCACCAAATGAATCATATAGAAGCGCCTTTCATGGAATTACTTACCTCTCGCTACATTGCTTTACAACAAAACCTTTTTGACAGTGACCCTAAAAACAGATTCGGTTTTGACCTGGCGACTCACAGGGCGGATATATAAACTATATTTGCGACCCTCAGAAACATCTTGGTGACCCTCATTTGGGTTGCGACCAACCCAACCTTTATGAGCGCCAATTTACGACAAGCGTAACATTGCTGAGTCTCTAGACAAACAGTCCCAGACTGCGTATCCGTAACATACCTAAGAACGTTTTAAAGATATCAGTCGACAGAGATGTCAGACAGGAGTCTCCTGTGAGGACAAAATTAATGTTTCCTAATCATGAATACCATACTGCATAGATTTAATACATACTCCGTTATATGCAATCTCACTGTGTAGTGCATGGATATCTGATAGTTGAGATATACTGTTATATCAGAGGTAGGTGATGAGATACACTGTGATATCAGAGGTAGTTGAGATACACTGTTATATCAGAGGTATAGTTGAGATACACTGTTATACATATATACATACATACATACATACATAAACATTTGTAATGCGCTAAAACCAGAAAAACTGCTCTGAAGCGCTACTGAGCCTTCGCCCTTGCATGGATTAAGAGGGGTGCTATGTGTCCAATTTTAGCCTCCGATGTAGTCAAACATACTTCATGTGTCAGTTGAGAGAATGAACGTTTGATATCTTGTACGTGTTATACGTGATCAGAAATCAGATACGAGAAATACAGGACGTTTACCTAATTTGTGAAACATTCCAGGCGTGTTGACTTTCAGCACACAATTCTCAGATTAAACCATTGAAATTTCCTATATTTCTATAACCAATTGCCTTATTTATTGCAGACCAGAGACGCCGGAGAAATATGTATCTGTTTAGCATACATAAATGAACCTTACATGCTACCGCAGTCCCCTCTTGTCGAAACTCTTTCTTTCAGGAAGCCTTACTTTGATCATCAATTACACTGTCATAAAGAATTATTCTAGCAGTTGTCTGTGATTAATGACGATAAGGAGACGGGATGTCTGTCACCATATCCTTAAAGTTATACCAACTTCACACGTTGTCGTACGGCGGAGCGGTTTCTGTCCTTGTCGGAGGGTGATCTACGCTTCAGGCTGGCCAGCCGCAGACAGCACGGCACCCTGGCTGCATAACCGATAAAATGTCTACCTCCGTCACTAATTTACTTATCAGAGCCCTATTACCAATTACACGGCTTATTGCCTAGACATAGTAGCGTGTGATACACACTTGAACGCCATCGACATCTGACATCTTACGAAACAATACGGTTGAATAAAAACGAGGAAAGAGCGTCGCCCTGTCGCGGACCTCTCGCTAATGACACTAGTGATTAGCTCGTTTTAGAAGCTTACGCGGGCATTGTTTGATTTATATCGATAATATGTATACTTGTCCTGTGATTAAAGCGACAAAACTGCTGGGATTAAACACTGAAGGAGTATTAACGAGCGATTTCATTCATGGAAGTACCTAATTATACGCAGACGGAGCCGGCCTAAGGTCAACAAACAGCCGAGTGAAAGTTGTATCCCCAGACATTGTCGTTACCATGGAAAGCATGGACAGTGATTTGGTTAACTCATTGTTTTAAAACTCATCGATTCATTGAACTTCCTATTGGTTGAATGACCAACCAAGGAGGGAACTGAGTTGAGCGGAAGCGGGGCTGGCAGGGGGGGGGGGGGAAGATGAGTGAACGGCTCGGATTGCAAAGCTCTCAAGGATTCAAGGGTTCGCCATGCCTCACAACGATGCACGCCTCAGTTCGCCCAGCTCAAACATTAGTTACCTGGTCGGAAAGTGATGTTAACCTTCAACAAGCAGCTTAGGTTGAATACACCCTCGGAAGGTGAGGAATGTTATGGATTGTACAGTGTTCTGGTGACCGGGTTATAGTAGATGTTAGTTCTGTCAGCACGTACTACGTGTGTTGTACGCACACAACATTTTTTTATTATTATTATCATTATTATTACTGTACTACCTGCAACTCAGCTAGGAAATGGTTGAAATATTGCCCCTTTTATGTACAATTCATCTCAACAAATGACATCAAAGCATACGGACTCAAGAACACCACTTTGGGATACGACATATGCCTGTGAGGGAAGCATGAGTAAATGACTCACGCATGACGTCACTGTAATCTACCCCAACAGCGTTGAGTGGGGAGAATTCCAACAGACGTGCTGATATTGGGAAATGGGGGCCATTTATCATTAACATATTTCAGCATGTCAGATGGAACATTTTATGTAATAATTTTCTCAACTTCAGACAAGACAATTGGGAGAAAGAGAGCCGAGGCGAGACGCCAGGGATAATTTGGGATATGGAGTGGATGTAGGATTGTGTCCACTGATGGTGCTTCGTCACGAGATGGCCAGCCAGTTCAAATATGCTGTTTATGGTGAGAGTGCTGGAAGGTTGAGTCTAAATTCTGCTTTGAGCCAGAGGGTGAAATAGTGAGTTTCAATTCTTCTTGAATGAGGAAAATATTAAACGGTCGTGGAAAGGTTCAGTGTCAGAGTCAGAGCGTAAGTCTAACAGAGTACGTTTATTGTCGAAAATTCTCTTCACCATCGAAGACACGTGGACTGTGTATGTGGTTGGGGTGCTGTACACAGAACTAGACTTAAAATACGCAATTTGTTTTCATAATACTACAGATTAATACAATTTAAAAACAAACAGCCCAGAGACATTCCTAATTTCTGAGCTGACAATTTCTAGACTTGCGAAATATCTAGACTTGAGCAGGTTCCATTTATGTGGATGCTCAAGGGTCGAGACAGTCTACCCTTCGGCTGTATGCAATTGCTTAAATATTTGTAAACGGCGGGGGTATTTTATGCTTCAACGAGGCTTTTAGCTATATTTAAGCTGTGCCATCAGGGACCATCTCCGGGATGAACATAAAATAAAATCTGAATATACTAGTAAGCAACTCATGTAGAATGTATAAATACATGTATGTGGAAAGGGAAGGGGAGATAACTTTACTCATCTAGGAATACATTTTCGAGTCTAGCTGCCGCTAGCAAAACAGAGAAGCGATAGTAAGATGAGGCATTTAGTTTTTCAATCATGTTTTTGTCCAAAACAATTGGCTATCTTGTAAATGTTTGCTTGAAGTTTTAGCTTCGTGTTCAGCATTTAAATTGTTCTTACCGTTTTGTATAATTAATCATTTGACTTGTCAGTGGAGGTCAGATGCCAATGTCCGCAAGCGGTCCCGTCAGAGGAAAGATGGTAACTTTCGAGACATGTCACCATTGTGATGACGTCACATTAGTATACTTTGGAATAGATAACAAACTGATTGATAACATCGTTGTCCGAATAAGTGGCCAGTATTGTATAACGACGCCACAGTGGTCTGTAATTCGCAAGCATAATGTCAGTGCAAATAAACTTATGAAATTGACACGAAATGAAAGGAATTTCACACATGTTCATTTCATACTAAGCGTAGAATTAAAGACTGATACATGCCTTGTAATCTACAATGAAATATACAACCTGTATGGGAGTATATTTCAGTCAATAAAGCGTAATTACAAACTGTATCTCCAGTCAGTTTCACTTGCATCAAAGGGACTGACGGCAAGAGACGATATTACAACGGTTGTTTGTACCTAGCACAATCGGCGTCAGTTGAAAGCTACAACGGGTATCAAAGGCGGCATCTCTTATTGTCAATTTCATCTTCAAAGGCACGTGTGACACCCTGTAAATAAACTTGTCATTGATGGGACGTGACCACACATTGACAGACCTAGCGATTGGATAATACTGCGGTCAGCTTACTCGCTTGTAGCTGTTCCAAACGTTGCTAATTTGGAATTGACAGCGGTTTAAAGATTATTTGGGATTGTTGTGTTTGCGTGGGATGATATTTTTGCGCACTGAAAACTGTCAATCCAGGAGTGTCGTTCCAGGAAGTGAATTTCTGTTCGTTTTTCTTCATGGCTCTATAAAGATTTTGCATGAGCTGAACATGTATATAGTTATTTATAATTCTTTCGTGAACAAAGAATCTGCCGACATTGTTTAAATATATCACGACAGTAATGAAAAGTTTCCCTTACATCACATCACGAATGTGTCTCTGGAAAAATTCTGAAACCCACAAACAATCGATGTCATAGTCTCAGGACGAGTATGACATTGTCTTGTGTATATACACATTGATGGCCAGTGCATTACAAACTTAGCAATTTGACAAAAAAACACGTTGTCATCTGCTTGTGTCAATACAATTACTTTTCCTAATTTCTGTACATGAAAACAGATAGAACGCATAATCTGAACATTTACTGACGTGAACGTTGCATGTCAAGACCCTTGAAGAGAAACTTCATTGTAGCGTATTTTCCTCCATGATTCTTCTCTGTGTTTGAGTCTGCTGCTAGAGAATAATATGTGAAGAGTTCAGATTCAAAAACCGATAAACGCCACTCCGACGAAAATTGAGTTATTGCTGCCAATCAAATGCCTGCAGTGTCTAGTATACAAGTACAAAATATTTTTTTTGGATTTAAATGTCAATAGATACGAAGTTAAAAGCGCATGTACTTTCCGTTTGTGTGCAAAAACCGATAAGCGCCACGCTAAGCTAATCAAATACGGCTATTTGGTCACGTGACAACAATGGCTGCGTCCACGAGCGAAGAGTTTGACGTTCGATTGCAGTAGCGTATTTTCCTCTACAATGGACATAACTTTATTGAAATGTCAAGATAAGTGACTCTCTCACCCTGTGAAAGGCAAAACACACAGGATATTCGGGCAATTATTAAAGCGTATTCCGACAAGTGCATGGTGTTGTGTATAGTCTACGTGTTTTGAATTCATGTTTTTCTCCTTGATTTATGCTTTTTAATATTGTTGCCATCTCGATTTATGAAATTTAAACTTTTTGCACCTTGATTTTAAGACGTTTGCACTCACGCAAAGTGGACCTATCGGTTTTTGCATCAAAATACATCCAAAAAATGACCTTATAAAATTTATTAATGAAGTTAGATTTGTGAAACT
>JAUELE010031409.1:0-16240 GCA_031471655.1 Diodora aspera
CGTGATGAACTGAAAGAAGGCTCCTTTTAAGAGCCAATCAGATTTTATTCAGTTAGCTTTATTCTGATTGGCTCATCAAAATTTGAAGAGCTAAAGATTGACAGAACATGACCTGTGAAGGAATTGATAAGATTTTAACAAAAAGGGCAAATGGAATGACATTGAGACTTTTTATTTATTCAAATTATCATATTCAAGAATCATATTATCTGAAGAGGCAATACTAGTAACAAACGAGACATGACAAAAGAGAAAAAACACTGTCTTAAAATGTGTTTGTTTGTGAAACATAATACAATACATACCTCCACCTCTCCTTGTCAGACAATTTTGACATGTCAATAGTCTGAAATCAATAAAAACATTTAATATAAACATGGAAACACAACAGCAAGGCATCTGAAAGGCAGTGCTAAGCTCCCACCCCACAAAAAGTGAGTTGAAGTGATGTCCTAAACTTTCAGCAATAATACAATGTGATGTGCAAGATGTGCACCAAGGAAGAAGATAGTTCTAAAAGAGATGATCAATACTGGTAGCAACAGTGAGAGAGTGATTTTGGGTTTTACGTGGTTTTCGCTAATATTTCAGCCACATCACCCCCGCCCCACACGGCTAAATTTTATGTACATTAGGGAATTTTTCAGTCTGCACCCCCATTTTTTCCCTAAATCACATCATGCACCCTCCCTTTTCAAAAATCCTAGATCCTGGATCCCCCCATGTTTTAGACAAGCAATCGGTTGGTTTCTTTCTATCCATGATGACATACTATGGCACTCCCTGTAGTAGAGAGAGAGTAATGTTGAATAGTCTTCAGCTAGTATCAGCTACATCACTATAATGAAAGCAGCGTTCCAAGACTGAACAGGAAGAGCACTCTGACTCAACAATACGAATGACCATGATGTACCGGTACTACAATAATGTGCCTCAATATCTAGTCCACAATAGTACACAAAAAGCCGCCCGAGCTTTTGTTGTGCCTGACCTAACTCCATCACTGCTGTTCTCAATCCCTCATTATTGATATTCTTACAGTTATTGTCTCCTCCAGCTCGTACCGAAGGGATAGTCATAATTAACTGGGCGTACACAATTCTCCTGAGGATCTACCGACACAGGTTATGCAAAACCGGTGCTAATTAACGCACCTGCGGATAAAAAGTTATATTTTACATACACAGAAAGAAGATCATTGTAGCATGTCTAAGATGCATTAATTTCTTCAACATCTTTCAGACATGTGATCTGTTTTTAATATTTTTAATTTCAGCTATATTTCAAATATATTACATTTTCTAACTTGTCCCTAGACAAGAAAACTGAATTTTGTCACTTGTCCTGGCAAAAAGTTACTTGTCCGAGTATTTCCAAATGCAGATTTTGTAAACCATTTTGTTTTCTCATATATTTGGAGAATTTGATTTTGAAATTTTCACTTGTCTATGGACAACTAAACGGTGGTAAACGGTGATGTATTGTACTGGGTTGGACAACAAAAGATTTTTTCAAACAAATTGTGTTTTGGTAAATTTGACTGGGTTTTTGTATGATTCGTTTCAATTTTGCTTGTGTTGTTATTGCGTACATTACGCAAATATGCAGCTTATCTGGAGCTCTGGAAAGGAAAGTGAAAGCGAAAGGTCCCCATTTTAGTCACCTTGTACGACAAGCATTGGGCTACTGTGGCCCTATTATATCCAAGTGACACCACTTAACTCCCCGGAAGCCCCACAGTGGGGGTTGGGGGTCAAGGAAATAACCATCAGTTTTTACATCACGATGTTCCCCAAACTCTCCCCGACAGGTGTAACAGCTCACAAGCTCTATGCTGAATCAACCCTGTTCCAATGAGCCACTTATTGTTAATTCGAGCTCTGCCCTCTGATTTGAGGCATGCGATTTTCATTGCCCAATCAGGGCCATCGTCTTAACGTCATTCAAAACATAATCCGTTTCTTTCCGCTTACTTTGGGATGCTAAAAATAGCAACTAGTACTGTGCGCTGCACCTAAAAGACAGAACCCAGTTCTGTGAACAAGGAGGAGGAAAGCAACGAGCATTCTGATTGATTGTTTGATAAGGGCCGTAACTCTCATGTGCCCTAACTGTGCCCTGTTCTCACCAGAGGACATAGCTCGAATTCACAATAAGTGGCTCATTGGGACAGGGGTGATTCAGCGTAGAGCTTGTGAGCTGTCACACCTGTCGGGAGAGGTTGGTTGGACCCCAGAGTAGCAAGATCCTGCTGTCACAATTGCCAGGTCCGACTGACAGCGAGTGAGTGATTTGGGGTTTTACATGGTTTTCAGCAATCTTTCAGCCACATCATTTCGGTCTCACCTCAGGGCTCCTGTCTCTCCGGCCTGAAAAAGAGGTGCCAAGGCTGGCAGATTACTGCACCATCCCGCGCCCTCAGACCGACAAATTTCTAGTCAGACATATTATCCATAATAAGAGATGTCAATGATATTCAACTTGATGTCCTAGACACTCAGATACACACCTGTGGTCATCTCGGGTAACATCCTGCACCTGCACAGGTGATACAATATGTGCATCAAATAATCAGTTTTCCCAGGTTAATATTCAACTCCACATGTGAATATCCCATCGAAGCTTGCATGCTTATTAACCCTTCCGCTGCCGAGCACAGTAATTATTGCACTAATACGTACAGTTCACCACTGCTGAATACAATTGTCATCCACTATAGAGACAACACTTACACTGTTTTTTCACATATATTTTATTAACGAAAGTTATTGTTCAGTTATGTGAACTTGAAATCATTGTCATTTTCTCCCTGTTTTCCAAAAATAATCTCAAAACAAACAGCAGTGGAAGGGTTAATATTTTTGCAGTAAAATGTGCAGTTTCTCACTCCTAAAGAGCACTCCATTCCATTTGAAAACAAAACTTGACTGCTTGCTACTTTAAGTAAACAACTGAATCCAAACACAATGACAAACATGCTCAACAGCTAGGTTAAAACAGGGAAACTATTTTTAACCTGGCAACTCAGCACTTATTAGAGGCATGTCACTCATATTGATGGAAGCTCCAGACCAGGGTTCAACACGGCCACTAGCCCGGTAGTTCCGAGACTACCAGTTTTCAGCTCGGGCTACCTGAAATTTAATAACCGGTAGTCTGACAGACTACCCTAAAATAACACATAGATCTAGTAAGAAAGGCTGATTACTGATTTGGCTATCTGCACCTCGGCTGGACTACCTCTGTTCATGTCTTGCGTAGTCCAACAGACTATCCCTGTTTTTCCTATGTGTCTACCCCTGCAGACCCGGCGCTTATGAGAGATCTGGCACTTGTTAGAGTAAATATGGTAAGTACTGGTTTAATCCCACATAAATTACATGTATATTAGGACTAGTTTGACATGGGCTGATATTTACAAGTGAAAGATTATTCCAAGCACGGTACCTAAGTACATCACTCACAGGTAATACAACAGAATCTTCAGACACAAAAAGCGAACATACAGATTAATGCTGTAATAAATCTCATTTTGTGCCAATTCTAGATCATCAACTCAAATATTTGACACCAGGCTCCAGCAACGAAACCTACATGAATGATGACATATTGTATCAAATGAGTTTAAAGGCGCATTTTAATCTATCATTTAACTCAATGTCAGACTTCCTACTCTATACCAGTGCTTGGGAATAGTTTTCGTCACCAACAGGACATTTGGTCCTGCATGTTGGAAGTTTGGCAATTCCCAGGACCGAATACTGATATAGCATTAAACTTCTCATGGTAGAGATATAGATAGTCTGTCTTGCAGACCCTGAAGCATTAGAATTTTCCTTTCACAATTATTTTTTCAAAACAAGTGGTGAATAGTTAAAGTTGTGTCAAAAATCAACAAGTATGTCATGATTTACTTAACCCTCAGCACCGGACATTCTGTCCTACATATTGAGACATTCTGTTAGTCCGGAGGTAATATTACCGGATTTGTCCGTCAGTCAGACGTTATTCGTGAAGTCCGCTATACTGAACAAAACATTAACCTGGCACAATTAAAATCTGCCAATAGATAGGCAAACTTGCCTCGGTGATATTCCACACTCTAGTTAAATCCATAAATGAATTATTAAATTCATGTTGATATCGCTACAAGTACAACTGCTTTCAACATATCTTACATCAAATTAAAAACAAACAAAAAAGAACTGATAAATATAAAAGCTAGACTCAATACAAGGGGTTGGGTTCAAAACGAAAGGAAACCAGGAAACCATTTCCCCCAAATTACTTCAATCACCACGAGGTAAAGCAGAACAAATATTCCTACCTCCATTGTGAAGTGCTCTCTAGGGTAATGAGGAAATCTAACTTGGTAGGGCATGATAACATTCAACTGGAAGCAGTTGTAAGGCTACTCATACCTGCACGAACAGATCAATACACCTTTACATTAGCTCCTCTTACCATCACTTCTGCCATGTCTAAAGTTCTTATTTCTTGACAGATTCATTAGTAATGCTGTACATTTTAACATAGGCTGATGGCATACTCCTAATCCAGGGCTTATATGACTCCGTGGTCCATCATATTATCATCTGGATGTACTCCTATTCACCATGGTCATTTTGTGTGTCCAAATCTGCTAAATATAGACAACCAATGAAATGTTGCATTTACTGCATGATAAGCAACTCTTGATAAATTTAAAAACATAACGTCCTCACTTCGCTGAGTGTTAGGAGAGACGCACCACATGATTTGACACAAGCTTTTGCTATAAAAGGTTCACGGATTGGTCGAAACACCCACTTCGAGACAATTGTTGTGAATAAGAGTGATTCCAGGATATATGACAGACAGTTGGTGGAGTCATATATAGTCTGGATTTCGAAATTGGCTGATAGCTACTGGATCAATACAATCAGGATAAACACTCCTGCAATATTAAACCTTTTACACAAGATTATGCAATGTACTTCACACTAGAGAGTGATTTCTGATTTTACACGGTTTGTCAGCAATCTTTCAGCTTATCACAATCTTGAGTATCTCCACACTGAGAGGTACCCTTGTGGGCCTTCATACCAGAATGTAATGACTAAATGAATGACTGACAATATCATCCGGTGTTCGCGCTGGGTTTTTCCACAATGCATGCAAAAATGATATCAATTTAATGGAGTCAATACTCTTTATTTATTTCATTATGTACACAAGTGCTATATTCCGGTGTCGTTTCTAACAACCATTTTCAAGCATAAGAAACAACTCTGAAACGAAGTATACAAATATACAATACAAAAGTAATTTATAGAGCGCCGAAGTATCCAGTATGCTGCTCACAGACGCTTTACAAAAGCAGTGAAAAGTGAAACACAACGAGAAAGCAGTTAGTAAACTTGATTGAACAGATATGATTTAAGGTTCTTTTTGAAGCAGTCGAGGGATGGAAGTACTCGTATAAATAAAGAAGTGTCCTCCATAAGAAGCTCTGTTCTGTTTGTCCTACCACTTCTATAATAACAAAGCTGCCAATGCGTACGCTTTTGGCGTATTACGTACGATTTAATATAATCAAATACACCCATACCGGTATTGTTTTCGAAGTGAAAAAGTTCAAATCGTTACACTTTGTGAAAAAGATTCTCTTTCATGGCAAAATCTTTTTTTAAACTGCTCTGTACTGTTTTGAACAAGGCAAGATTGGCAGCTCTGTAATAATACCACTGATGTTTTCAAAAGAAATATGCACAATGACAGTGAGTATTATCTATCTTGGCGTTTTTTTTCCAACATGTAGTAAACTACTTGAGAAACATGTGCCAGAGAATGTGACCCAGTTCTGAAGTGGATGCACAGCAAAGCTTATATTTTACTGACACTTCCAATGATTTGTGATGATAAAACACATCTAGGTTATCCAATTGAAAGTATGAAAACCCAATTATCTGACAATTTGAGGGGTAAATGCCCAACTTTTGCAAAAGCCTATCTGTAGAGCTCTCTGAATTGTGTCACCTATTTCCAAGGAATGTGCCTGTGATGTAAAAAAAACCCTCCTGTTTAAATGGCTTCAAAAGTTTGTCAAAGTACTTTGATGTTATTCTATTAAAATTCACATTTTCAAATATAACTTGATCGCCTGCACAAGACTTTACAATAAACAGACTTGTTCCAAAGTAGTTTAGATGGGAAACGACCATTTCCTAAATGACAATGCAAATAGTGACATGACATTTGCTCAGTTTTCCTGACATTAGCTCAGTTTTCCTGCTTTAGATAGTTGTGTTGATGTTTAATGTTGAATTTGCAATCTTTCAGCTACCGTTCCAATGACATGGAAGACACACACAGTGAGTGATTTGTAGTATTACGTGGTTTTCGGCAATCTTTCAGCCACATCACCACGGTCTCATCAACATCACGTCGGTGTCAGGACTCCTGGCTCACCAGGCTGAAAGAGAGGTGCCCAGGCGGGACTCGAACCACAACCACCAAGGCTGGCAGATTGTTGAGCTGACCCACTAACCACTGTGCCATCCCGTGCCCCAAGGCACACACATAGTGAAAAGACATCAGTAGAAAGATAACTAACAGCAAAATATCCCTTTTTATTCAATGGGGCTCTATTCTTTTATAGTGGCACCACAACACTACAAAGAAGGAGTTTTTATGACACCACAGATTCCACGAAGCATCCTTAATTATAAGTTGTTTTATCAGCATTTAGAAGTCTCATTTATGCATTGATAACACAGAACAGCAACAATCCACACCATCAAATGCAGTGGCAAGATATCAAAGTGCTATCCAAAAACAATAGCGACGACAAAGTAAGAAAGTACACAGAATCCATAAAATACACCACAAGCCCACTATAAACACAGACCAGGAATACCACATAACGTGGAGATAAACACGCTATACAAGAACTATCTATTTATTATACCAAGTGCCTACGATCACCTCATCAACTAAAGAATAATAATAGACTAATCATGTTGCTATGTGTACACACACTATTGGACTACTCAAGTTGTTTTTACACCTTCTCCCCCCATGTAGATATCATTATTGTTATAGGCTTCCCCCCCGTATTATTATTACAATTTTTATTTACTGGTTTCACTCTTGAATGTATGTTCATCACAAACCCCTTCACTGTCAAACACTTAAAAACGACGTTAGGATCTACATCGAAACATAGCATGTATGTAAAAATAAAAGAAGTCTAAATTTATAAAGTTCTGTTTTATCAGTCCTTAATTATGTTGTCACATCCAACAACTGTGCATGTTAGGACCATTGCATAAGCACATGTGTAATCTGATATGTGATATTATGATCTATCCTAATAATGTTGCTGGTCAAAGGTTAGCTCATTAAACATAACAGATCCTGGACCTGAATTTAAAACTGATGATATCCACTTCTTGGCCGCAGTAACGACGTGTATCTAGTTATGTTGCACGGGTTGTCTTTTGACCATTTTGCAAAATGATGTGCATTATGTATGATAGGAGAGGGGATTACTCAAAAAGTGATTGACAGAAAGCAAAAGCAGCAAATTTCTAGTAACACATACAACAAATATACTATAGGCACATTTCTTTCAGAGGGACACAATTCTTCTTCCAGAACCAGGGCTGTGGAAACATTTTCTAACTTGTCCCCCGACAAAAAAACTGAATTTTTTCACTTGTCCTGACAAAAACGTATTTATAAGAATATTTCCAAATGCAGATTCTTCCTAACTCTCATTATGCATATTTTGAGTGAGTGAGTGATTTTTTTATTTATGGTGACTTTCAGTAATCTTTTAACCATACCACCATGATTACACTGTGTGTACATCATGTCAGGGGCTATTCTCAGCCCTGGATGAGTTACCCGGGCGGTTATCGAATCACAATTAATAAGGCTGGCAAGTTATTAGAGGCCGACACACTAACCATGGATCACTTTGAGAATTTGACCTACAAATTTTCACTTGTCCATAGCAGTGTTTCCCCCAGAAATATTTTTAAGGGGATGGCAGTGGGAGAATACAGTAGGTTTCGCGCCCCATGGCGAAAATTGGTTGAAATTATTACTACTTCTATGCTGATATAATGTTAATAAAATGATTAAAACCCAATACTGTTACATATAAAGATGTAATCTATAAATACATATCTTATCTATAACATTACAGTGAAACAAATTCTCACACTTCTTTGAAAGTCAATGTTGCCCACAGAGAAAAATTCACAGGGATGGCAGCAATTTCACGGGGTTGGCCCAGGCAGCATCAGATAGCTGGGGGAAACACTGCCATAGACAACTAGGCCTAAACTCAAAATTTCCACTTTTCTGGTCGTGTGTTGTACAGGGGCAGACAAGTCAGGCCTTGTATTTCGATAGTCCCGAGAACGTTCCATAGAGTCACATGACATCGACGTTTTGGTTTAACTTACTAATAAATTACCATGCACAGTGGCATTTGATAAATTTACCAACTCAAGTCGCAGATTAATCTGTTAATAACGACAAGAATAATTCCATAAACACCAAGAACAGAATCAGATCGATGAGCTTCATTACTGAAAACATTTATTAAATAGCCGAACTGACACACATATATTAAAACAACACAAACATTGGCCCAAACATTAACTATCAGACTGTAACACACATCACCAACCCACAGTCTACTGCCCATCTGCCACCATTGGAATATTTTGACAAGTCGATGCAAATCGTCTGTTCAACTTGTAACTACTGACTTGTAATTTCACAGTACATGGTTATATTACAGTAAATATTCGTCTCTATGAAGACACATTACTACCAATAAACATATTTTCTCTAAGTAACATAAGGTAATTATGAAACGCACCGTATTGCTGTGCAAAACAGGACCGGCTCCATGTCCATGTAGTGTGTCTACGTGGGCTACCATTTTGAATCAATCACGCCAATCAGAGTTACGTCCCTTGGTAACTTCCGCTATGTTTTAGTGAGCGCTTCCACGACTGAGGTGCCGTCTGGGTGCCGTCTGGGTGCCGTTGGGGAAATGGGCTTATGAATCAGTTTCTGTGTACATACATGCTGCCATTGTCAATATATTTAATTATGGTTGCATTTTTCTGTAGGTTTTGTGAGTTGTCATCACGCACGTAAATAAAGGTGAAAAATGGGATCGCATATTAATTTTAATATGTTACAGGCTATATCACGTCAGTGGTACCTAATGGTTATAATCCAGAGTACACACCTGATGTCAGCAGGTTGTCGGGGCCTTACTGATATGCATGCCAGTTGCTCTGTCCAATTTTGTGTATTATAAGTGTAAGTATTGCCTTGGTGATACTTGTAAAGGTTATTTGGTAGCTACGATTTATAGGCTATATAACCCGAGTTTCTGGCCCCATGCAGATATATGTGACTAGCCTATATATTTTCGTGATAGGTTAAGCCTACTGTACATAGCCTACTGCAGAAGGGAAATTCGGGCTACGGTTTTTAGTGATCGCTTATATTGTTCAGTATAGTTCCATATCTGCACACTCGACTATTAAGTACCGCTAGAAGTATATGGTAGAATGGTAGAGACAATGTCAAGTGCGTAGCTACGTACCTTAACGCTCTGTAGGCCTACTCATCGCGTGCCTACACTTTCAAAAGCCAAAAAAAAATTAAAAAAATATAAAAATAAATAGAAAGTGTAACAACCATTTATCCTACAATATGTAATTTAGTCAGAATGCGGGAAATCACGTCTAGTGACATTTAAAGTTTAATTCTTTTCTGGGGGAGCATGCCCCTAGACCGCCCTAGAATTTTCGAGCGCTTCGAGCCTTCAATGTGCGTACATTATAAAACGGACTTATTACGCCCCTGAATGTTACAGCTACAAAGTCTACAGAGCTGTTTTACTACATTGCTCAACGTTTCGGAGTGGCTTAGGGCCAACCTTTGACCGTTTACGGGATGTGTTATTTGTTTGAGAGTTTGAGAAGAATACATCAGTTCTGTTTTCTTTTGTACACAGGTTTCGAAATATGATTTCGAATATATATATATATATTATGTTGACAAAGTAAATTACATGTAATTGCAATTAAGATAAATTCGTTACGGATACTTTTCAGTATACTTTCTGAACTATCACAGCGTAGGCCCTACTGTACAATAAACAACAACTTAAAATTTTCAAGAAAGCAGATTTTCAGTCCTTTAAGAGGAGTCGAGGAAAGCCTATATTGTGGTAAAGATTTGTACTCTGGCGTGGAATCCCTTGTAAGCTCGCAGATTCTTTGTTTTCTCAGCGCCATCACCACGAGCAGTTTCGAGGCAAAACACTGTACACATAGAGAACGAGAATATATATATATATATATATATATATATATATGTCAAAATGTTTAGAGTCCGTAATCCAAGTAAGGGTGAGCACAAAAAAGACAGTCTGGTTACCTTCGAAACGACGTTTGAACAGATCGAATTGGGACCAGTGGCGTGCCTACCTCCACGCAGGTACGCAGACGGTTACTGGTCTTGCTGCAGAATATTTGCACTTTTTAAAGACTGTCAAGTGAACGGGCACCATAGAGCAGGGAGTTGCAGTAGTCAAGGCGAGATGTAACATGTGCACTGGCAAGCTGATTAGTTGTATCAGTATTCAGGTGTTTCCTTATTCTTCCCAGGCAAAGAAGGCAGCTGTGTTCATAATTTGGCCCTTGTAAATCATGTACAGATCCACTATCACCCCCAGATTCCCTATAGCACTATCCGCTGGCGGTATCGCTGTGTCACCGACTTGAACGTACTATGATTTCTGGTGGAACTTTTTCAAGTTGTACTTGTGTAACCATGACATCGGTCTTCTCATCATTCTTCATCATTCATCCATTGGCGGACATCGGTAACACAAGATTCCATTACTCGAATGCCTCTGGAAGCAAGGTTTGGGTTTAGCCTAAGTAGATTTGATTTTCATCAGCATATCCATGGAAAATCTAATCCGTGTGAGCGAAAAATGTGTCCGGGAGAAAGGATGTAGATTGCGAATAATACAGGTCCCAAACCGATCCTTGTCGGACATCGTATTTGAAATTTTGGTTTGCATTGTGATCTGTCAAGTAGTATACTCATATTTGCCACCCGCGAAGGTACGACACCGACCATGAGAGCACCGGATTATCCAAGACCCACTGTCTGCCGCAGAGGGTCTAGCAAAATAGGGTGATCCTCTGTGTCGAATGCAGACTCGCAGGTAAGTCTACACGTATTAATAACAATTTCCTGTGTTTCCATAGCTAGGAAGATGTCATTCTGTACTCGAACTAGTGTTGTCTCGGTACTATGCTTTGCTTTGTACGCAGACTGGAATATTTCATCTAGTTGGTGCCTTCTCACAGGATTCTGTAACTGATGCAGTACAACCTTTTTAAGAACCTTGCTAAGAAAAGGTAGATTAGAAACGGGCCTGTTATTCTTCATGACAACTTGGTCCAATGATGGGTTCTCTTAAAGGGGATTTCTACTGCCTGCTTAAATGTATCAGGAACTACACCCGATGCAAGTGACCGGTTCACAATATGAGATAGTGGTGCAATGAGAACCTCTAGACATGATCTGAGGAGCCATGTTGGAACTGGATCCAGGAGACATGATTTACATGGAGCATTTGTAATAACTTTGGATAGGTACTCTGCTGTAACCCACTCCGGGGCAGATCCAGGATTTGTGTAAAGGGCGGCTCAACGTAGTTAATGAAATATATAGTTTTGTAGGGGGTGTGGGAGAATGTTACCCCAAAACATTTTGAAAAACAATCATGCAGAATGATGCAATTATGACAATGTCACAATTTTCTCAATTAACACTATTAAGAGTTTATAATAATACTAATAATAGTGCATACTTATCATGCGCCAGAAAAGTTTCCACTTAAGAAACATGAGAACAAAGATTTATATTCTAATTAACATTATTGTGTCCTGTTTACATTTTAGTTTAATACAAATGTTAAATGTGTATCTACATTAGCAAATATTTACATGTATATTTCTGGTAATAACGGTATCATATTACTGCTATTGAATGTTGAAGACGCTCCCACAGAAAAGGTTTATAAAGATCAGTATTCACTCCCCCCCTTTTTTAGCTCACCCCTTTAAATTGTTTTACTATGTTAGCATCAAATCAACCCCTAAATATTATGAAGACTCGTGAAATGGACTGAGAAGATGCAATCGTGCTGTGGCCATAGCAAAAGCTTCTCATCAAAATGTAGCCGCGTCAATTGCCAATAGGATGTATTAATTTCCATTCTGTGTTTTAGGAAGAGGAACAAGAATGTCCACGTTGAGGCGTTCAAAAGTATCCCCAGTTGGCATCGGAACCATTGGTGCTTGCTTTGCGTGGGATGCTGGCTTTGATAGATTTCACATGTGCGAATATATGTGTCAGCATCGTGGTACATTCCTGGCCAGTAATATCTCTACAGAAGGGCATGTGTTGTAGCATCTCTTCCATAATGGCATCCTCCAGCCTTGGAGCCATGATATGCTCCAATGACTGATTGCCTGTAGGTCCAAGGTACAGCCAGCTGAGTCAGTATTGGGTGTCCACTTGGTTTGGATCCTCTGTGTTGGATCCACCTTGCAAAAGTGGTGGAGTGTTTCATGTAGAATGTCATATTCCATGGCCATACCCACAAGGCCTCTGATTTGGGCATCTTTGCAGGTTTTCTGGGATTTCTTGCTTCTCTGTGATCAATCAGAGCATTTTCATTGGTTATGACTGAGCTCTGAAGAATCCGCGGTGTCCACTGGGTTGAGGGTAGCTACTTCGGGATGTCTGGTACGGTACGAAAGTGTGACTTACAAGGACTGACCTGTTGAAAGATCTTGCTTATGCACATGCTAGGATGACGAATGGATTGTCTCTTGATCGTTGTCGTCTGTTTGTCTTTCCCCAAGAAGGGGAGGGGGTATATATACTACAGGTTTTAGCTAGGGTTTCTGTGTTGACGTCTTTAGAGATTGGGGCTTACCTTCCGTGTGTGCGTGAGTATGTTTGCCCCTCCTGTAGAATTATTATGTCTTATTCGGCCAATTCAGCTGTTGAATTGTGGTCGTGGATGAGTGAAGGACACTAGGTGTATGTATGTGTGTGTGTGTGTGTGGGGGGGGGGGGATTTAAGGTTGGTGGGGCATGGAATGGTATGGGTCCGATGGGGTTGGGCGGGAGTGTATGCGTGTGTTTGTAGGGTGGTGGCTTTGACTGTTGTGTGTGTGCGTGCACACGAGTTGTGAGTGAGGGTGGGGTGTAGGATGTTGTGTGTAAGACATAACACTTCTTCACACATTCATACACCCCACATCAATTCACCTATAGTCACCCACCGCTACTCCTCCAACTCAACTCCCCCACCCAAATCCTACCTCATCCGTCGCCCCGACTTGCCCCTCAACCGCCGCTCTAAGCCCAATCCCTAACCATCTCCTCAACACTCAATAACATTAAACGAACTCCTCCTCCATACCCTCACCCCTGCATCCATACATACCCTAAAGGGGCCCATACACGTTCGAAAAAACCGTCAACATTTTGATGCAAAATTTGACCGTGTGTAGGGCGTTTTGATGTCCAAAAAAGATTTGAATCAAAATTTTGACGTATCAAACTACTTTGATATTTTTTGACGAGTCATCAAAATTTTTATACGTGTGTGGGAATTCCCAGACGCCAGGTACCTCAGTGTGATGGACAAGCGTTCACTTGGTGGTATGGATGAACGCATTACAGTGTCGTTTTTCCTTATCAATGGTGTGACAAGGTCGAGTAACTCATCGAACGATGGGGCATCCATTCGAAGGAAATTACGGAAATCCTCCGGTTCGTTAACACGCAACTCTCGGAGGAGGCTGACATGTCCATAAGTTTCCCGTTTTAAAAACCAGTCTTTCGACCATTTCCGACGTTTTCGGGGTGTTTCATCAGACTCCAAAGGGAATACAAAGGCTATGGCCACTGATGCTTCCATGTCGAAGATTTTGGCAATACTGAATTTTGATTGAAAAATACTGAAACGTGTGTGGGCAATTGTGCATCAAAATTGTGTATCAAAATTGTGTATCAAAATTTGATATCAAAATTGTGTATCAAAATTTGATATAAAAATTTTGACGGTTTTTTTGAACGTGTATGGGCAGCTTTACACATAAGTTGGTACACATTGTCTAGATGTTCATGAAGACTCTAAATAATTTTGGTGTCACATAGATTGCATTCGAGTCCTGTATTACCATCTGTGGGGTTTAGCTGGTGCATTTTAACTGTTTAAACTGACACTTTCAATAATGGAGGAAGGGGGGAGACATCTGCTTTTACGCGTAAACAACCTTTCTAGTTTAGCATTTGATTGGTTCTCTATATTCAACACGTTTGGACTTTCCATACACACAAAATGACTATCGTGAATAGGGAGAATCCAGGGTAACTGAAGAAGGCATTGGCTGAATCTTGAATACCCTGGATTTCGAGGATGTGGCAAGTTGTATCAACACTCTGCTTTCTCCCACAGCTCGTCTGGTTACTATTCACTTTTCACATCATGTATTGGAGGTTCAACATTTTGATTTTAAGTTCTTCCTGAAGTGAGGTTTCATGTAATGTGTAGAGTAATAGAACATAAGATTATTTATGAATTCCTGACCTTCTTCACATGTTCATTAATCAGTTGCAGAAAATTAATTCCTTGAAGTCAGTTTGACAAATATGCTTGCGTTACTTTTCAGCGCACAGTAGTTCTGTGCGGGGTGTTGCCGTGGACGGTCTGAATCAGATCGTAGTCACGGGAGGGGCCTCTGGAGACCTCAAGTTCTGGAGGTTTAAAACAAAAGTTTTGCTGGAGGAAGTGAAATTAAAAACCTGTATATGCCGAATTCTGCTTCACAGAGAAAGGTGAGTTTTGTGTACAGATAGAATCATTAAACGTCACTTATGGTCAACCATTTGTAAATGTTACTATCAGTGTATGCAGAGCATGTCATATTAGACACGTGTTCACTCTTACTTTTATAAAAATTGTATCTAGGCACATGATTTATAGTGCTCCTTAGTTTCTTCAGAGGAATTTTCTTGACAATATGTGAAATAAATTCATATTTTGGCAGAAGTGTGCGTGTGAATCTGAACATCGAGAATTACCAAATATACCCATTTTGGGTCGTGGGATGGCGCAGTGGTTACTAGTAGTTGTTTAGCAGCGATTTCATTGAGGTAGTGGCCAAATCACTCACTCACTCACTCATTGAGGTGGGGTCGTAGACGAAGGAATCAAAGACCTAGGATTAAGTCATGGTTTACCAACAGAATACAGTTGAAGCATATCATGCGCTATTTGCTGAATTAAAAGATGGCAGGTAGTGATCAAACAACTTTTTATGGATGAACCTGGATCACTTTGAGCAGCTTGTTGTGCCAGCTGGCCTCAGCTACAGAAGCAGGATACAACATCATGTGACACAACAGACACATTTCATTGGTTAACTCAGAAAACATGCTTCGCAAGTTTAGAGCAGGTTTAAATTGCAGAAGCAGCTTGAAACATGCTTTTGACAACATGTTTTTGCAGTTTGTCACAATATACACTGGTGAAATCGTTGTGTTTTCCAAACATGTTTGTAAACACTGCCGTCTGACCAGGTCAAATAACCACACTTATGCACTGTTGATTACTATTATAAGATCATACTTATGACAAGGAACTTCCACTTTGTACAGTGCCATGCTTGCTGTTGCTCTGGATGATTACACCATAGTGGTGTTTGATGTTGATACACTGAGAGAAGTCCGAGCATTCTCAGGACATGGCAGCACAGTCACCGATATGGTAAGTAGATGATTACACCATAGTGGTATTTGATGTTGATACACGGAGAGAAATCCGAACATTCTCAGGACACGGCAGCACGGTCACTGATATGGTAAGTACATGATTACAACATAGTGGTATTTGATGTTGATACACGGAGAGAGGTCCGAGCATTCTCAGGACACGACAGCACGGCCACTGATATGGTAAGTACATGATTACAACATAGTGGTGTTTGATGTTGATGCACGGAGAGAAGTCTGAACATTCTCAGGACACAACAGCACGGTCACTGATATGTGATGGACTTCGCCGAATGTAGGCGCTTCTCGCACGGACCGATAATGAGCTAGGGCTCGGAGAAGCTCGACA
>JAUELE010031520.1:0-16235 GCA_031471655.1 Diodora aspera
TTGTAGTACGTCCTCCTGAAGACCATGGTACGTCCCTATGAGGTTGTAGAAGATCTCGCTAAGTTGATACAACGCCGCTTTTACGTTGTGGATGTTTTTACTACGCTCTTATTCAGTTCATAGCACATTCAGAGCATCTGGAATAAATTTTGAAGCTTGAAACTTTCACATTCAGTTTGACAGACCATGAGCCTGGACAAACAACAGTTGCTCCAGCGCCTTGTCCTTCTCCAAGGTCAGCAAACTCGTCTTGACGAGGACCTAGTTAGAACATGAGGAAAATAGTTTTCCGAAAAAAGCCATCACACCAAACTGAGTTTTTTTCAAATTGCACAAGTCCCCTCATCGTTCTAGGACGTGGTGAGATCTTGTTAGAACGTGGTGGATCTTGCTCAGTGTGATGGAGCCCTTAGCTTGGTGAACAGACAATGTTTAGACAATTTTCAGGACTTTCTAAGACACAACTTATCCTATCATTGACACTATATATGACAGTCTGGAGAAACGAATAAAACCATAAAATGTTACCTTCTTGGAATTTTAAATTTCCAGGAGTTTTTTTTTATTTTCCAAAACTGTCCAGATTTTTTTCTGCATTTTTTATTTCCAGGACTTTGTACGAACCCAGAGCCTCACATATCTCAGATTAGTTTGCTTTTACTCTGGAGTCTCAAATAAGCCTGGCAGGTCCTAAAACACATTGTGTAATTGATTTCAGACAAGAAGGTCACGATCTCCCACCACCTCCCACTCCACATGTGTCCTTATGTGACAGTCTCTCTACTGATATACCAGGCTTCGTCAAAAATGAGTGCTAACATAGCAGCATATAACATAGGACAGTTCAAGACACAAAACAGTCAGAAGCATCATTAAAACTGCCAGTAAATTCTGTCTCTGAATACGGTTATAATGTGAAAGAAACATCTGAAAGTTTATTGATTTCCAGTAATTTCTGGCAAAGGGATCATCTTGAGGTTATTCCCTCTGAAAGGGGGGGTGTTCTTTGGTTTTTTAACAATTCGAGCACAGAGTTATTCACCCTAGGTTCATAAACATCTCTGACATGACAGGAAGGCTGTCAATGCAGGGGAGGTAACTCTGCCACTGTGGACTACTTTCGACACGTCTGTCTCCATGACAATGATACCATTATTTACGAATAAATTTTTTGAAGAAATAGTACTGCCAAATACCGGTATGTGCATGCAGTTGCAAATGACATTCAGTTGTATCAACTGTTAGTGATAATTGACCCATTTCAACTGATCTTATTTAGTAAACATACATCATGTACTTCTCGTAGGTATTTAGTTGTGAGCCGTCAAACTTCTAGGCATAACACTTCTGCCGGTTCATGTCTGAAATGTTAGTTGAGCATAGGGGAGCTAACTCCGGGTTGGGGATCACACTGAGGTTATTCCCCCCGAGTGAAGTTTCTGGGCTTTAAACCAAGGTACGTAACTCCCCCTGCAGAATTGTGCTGAAGAATAAAGGCAACCACTCCCTTCTGTGTTGGGTGTAACATTCTGAAAATCATTCTTAACAGTTTCCAGGAGTAAAGTATGACACACAAACCAGTACATATCACAACTATCGGCCTTTGCCAAGTATTGCACCAGAAATGCATATTACGATTAGAATAGTATCAGGTTTTCTGTGATTGTAACAACACTGAAACATTTTTTTACATTTTACATCTTTGCACAGATGTTCACTGCCTACATTTACGGTTTTGGCAAAAACTACCACACCGACAGTTACAAGATACTATAATCATCTGGAAGAACAGAAAATCGTGAACCTAAATGTACATATATACATACAAAAATATAATGGAAAACACAACTTGCGGAACATAATACAAAACAAATTGAGTGTCCGATGAAGACTTATACAAGCATTACTAGATGTGACAAAGCTTGAAACAAAAGTATTTGATTTTAGACTTGATGTGGTTCTTGGCAATCTGTCAGCCATATCACCACAGTGTCACCAACGCCACGTCGGTGTGAGGCTCCAATCTCTGGGTTGAAAGAAAGGTACCAAGAAAGAGAGGTTTCTCAGCACTATTAATAACTTTATAGTATACTTCACAATGTTTTTCAACATTTCACAAGAACTACCGACGCTCTGTATAAAAAGCCACAATTTCACATCAATTACAATTTGATACTCCTTGATGATTAGCAATTTATCAAAAGATCAGGACCACAGTTAATGAAAGGATCCTAACTTTAGGATATCATAATGATAAGACAAAGTATACGTAATATACTCAGCTCAACTATAGAAGGGTTTTGTAACGACCTACATATTACTGTTCAAAGCCATAATGATGAGTAAGGAAGTGAGTTTTACAAATAAATGTATATTTTGTAAAATGAACAGAGGAAATGTGAAATTACATGATCAGAAGGCTATGTTTGTTCGTTGCTTTTCATACTCATTGTAGATTTAGGTATTTTTGCACATTTCTATTCTGCTTTAAAGTACTGCTTTTTAGCATGTTTTGCTTTCAATAAGTCGGTACATAAAGCGCCAATAAATAGCATTATGCATTACTCATCATTATGGATATTTCACTGTTGCAAAAGCTATAACTTAAAAGTACAATATTACACCTATTCCAATGAGCAGGGTATTTTTTTCGGGTTCGCATCGCAGTTTGTCAGTCAATTTTGGATGATTGCTAGTCAATTTTGGCTGACCAGTAATCAATTGCTCATAAAATGATGACCAATTTGCATCATTTTAGTCTAGAAGGGCAAAACTGCTAATCAAAAATTTCAAAACAAAAAATACCCTGACACGTGACCCTTCAATAGTTGGGATGAGTATATGTCGCAAGTCTGGTCTTATATACCACGTTGTGTAAACTAAGGGAGGGCTTTGTAAAACGGTAAAAAACATTAAGACGTGGATTAAGATTCTGTTTAGGAGGCTGCAACAATAAAAATACTTTCACAAAATGGAGGGTCTGTTATCAACAGCAAAGTGTCTTGGAAACTATACCTATACATTCATAGGTTGACCACTATCTGATGTGACACAAATAAAGAGAACAGCCAAATAAATATGAATACACACCTGTTCAAAAGTTAAGCACCAGCAACTCGGTGCGGCTTAATTAACTTTTGACAGGTGTATGTAAAATACCGAATGTTTGGCTCAACAGCGTTTAACAAAAAGATTCTGACTTGAAGCCTTTCTGACTCGGAAAGTAGAACTACTGAAACTGTTTTACTGACATAAATTACTTTACCACATGTTAGTTCGTCAGTATTGGTCAACTTCAATATTTGAATTGAGATGTATTTAGACATGTTGTATTTCACAGAAACAACAGATCCCTACCCACAGCATGAAGTAATGTTTTTCCACTCAGTGTGCCCCTGGTCTACTGTTTTGGCAGAAAGTAGGTACAAGATCTAATTTATTGGTATTTAAATGTGAGTTCAACCATGACCTTGATGAATATGTATGAGACACATCCACTTCAATGTGCAACTGCTGATGGAGAGGTGGCAGGTTATAAAAGACTGTATACTGTATTCCGACTGTATGCATTTGTTGTCACATTTATCATGTGTTTATTGATTTCCCTCAGCATACAGGTGGTACATTAACCACAATGCAGCAGAGCATTTAGTCACAGGTCTCATGAATTGCACGTGCATGCACCTTCCTAACCTCCCAACATGGAATGATAGTCTGAGTACACTGTTTTGCCTACTGGACTATACTTTGACTTGTGCACTGACACAGGCTATATTTGCATACCAGTCGTGTTAGAAACAATTTCATTTCTTTCAGGACTCCATTTGGACTCTGAAATGGCACATCAAAACTAAAACCATGAAAGATTTTCTGTGGAACATTTCCAAAAAAACATACAGGATACTATTCTGGCTGAATTTAAACCAATTATCACCAAAGCAGACATATCACAAAGTGCGAGTGATTTTGGATTGCAAATGGGCTTCAGTAATCTCTCACCAACATCATTGGGGTTTACTCCCCAGGCTGAAAGAGCGGGATTCCAACATATCACAAAAATTTGTTGTCAACTGGACGAGTATAATGAACCAGACAGGGAAATGGATAGGACTCACGAACAGAAACATACCATCGTAAAACATTGGAAATGATTTTGCATACCTGACTTAGAAATATGGCAAACAAATCTAACCGACACACCAATAAAGCTACTGAAACACACCTCCAGTTTGGGGTTATGGCTTTGACAACATGAGACAGAAGTTTAGTCGAGTCTGTAGATCGTACAACCAGTGTTTGAGCAAGTCAGTGTATTGTGGACATTGTATTTGTAGAGGGGGTTGTCTTCCGCAGGAATTATGAAGGTCGGCTGTACATGAGATCCAGGTATTGCATGTGAGGAGATGTAGATTCATGCAGGCATGAGTGTATTGGGTAGCCATGTCTATCCGCTCAATGGTCCCATCAACTTGACTCCATCTTGTCTGCGTCATTTGAAGGAACTTCTGAAACATCAAAATTCCAAATTAACTCGTAAAAGAGTGAGTGAGTGATTTGGGGTTTTACATTGCTTTCGGCAATTTTTCAGCCACATCGCCACAATCTCACCAACATCATGTTGGTGTCAGGGCTACTGTCTCTCCGGGCTGAAAGAGAGAACTTGAACCACAACCACTAAGGTGTCCTCTTAAAAGATGGAATTCGGTCAGCTCAACTTGGCTTAATGCCAAAATATGTCGGTTTTCTTTCACAAGAGTGGCATGTTTCACTAGCACAGAATCCGCAACATTCACGCTGACTGGCTGAACATGGATCATTATTTTGTTGGTTTTCAGTTTTGCCATGCAGGTTTAATTTGTTGGTTTTCAAAGAGAGGCCTGCTACTCACCACATACAGGCTTAAAAAAAACAAATCTAAAACACTTTCAAAATACAAATTTCAACCTTTTGACCTAGATAGTAAACATGCCATTTTCACTTGCTTGATTTCAAGATTTACTTGCCCAAGACTTTCATTTATATCAGATTTTTTAACTTCTTATCAACCACACCGTAAAGCTTTGACATTTTACCATACTTGCCTAAAGGCATGTCAAAACAGTGATTTCAGCTGTTGAGCTTTCAGCATTGGACGATGAGTGCGAACAAGAGTGACAGATTTTTAGTAATATTTAAGCTAAATAAACTGTCACATAGATGTCTACAGTTAGGCTACAAACAGATTAAAGGGATCACCATTGTGACCTGCAAATTACTGGACTCCTGCACTAACTAAGTAACTACTATTAGTTATAAATCGCTGCACATCACCCTAAAAAAATCAACACTTAAAGTGGTGTATATTTGTTTGATTGGATGTGAACACCCACTCAACTCATAGCACTAAAGCTGCAATCCTCACTTGCTTTCGAGAAACACTGTCTGCTTAATATATTCAGATGTGCATGAACAAGATGTGTTACTGTTGGGTGTTTTAACAGATTAAGACTGAATTAAGTTAAACTGCAAAGAACTACTGACGCAGGATAAATCTTCTAGCCATGTTATACACATAAATTAAACCCATTACAGACACCTTTAGTACACAACCATGTTTATTAGTGGTGTAACGATACATCGAACTATCGATTGATTGTGATTGCTTGTCTCACGATAGTACACTGCGATTGCATATTAGTGATAGTTTGTCTAACTATAGATAGTTTAGATAGTTCATTTGTTTGGTACATTTACTTTCTTAAAAAACATATGATCATCCTATGATCATCTAACCTCTGTCGTGCTTTCGTTTGGATTGCACTACTTTGTCTGCTTGATTTAGAGTTACGTCCCTTAGCTACTTTTCTTTTCATTTCTTGTTTTCTTTACAAATAGTATCAGAAAGTTATAATTATTTTGATGGTGTCAGTCAAAATGCTGAAATATATGCTGCTAAAGCCTGCTATAATTGCAAGTGAAAACTATCGCAATAGTAGGGCCACTATCGCAATAGTTGTTTTAACTATCGCAATAGTATCGCAATAGTCAAACATGCCTCAATAGTCACCCCTAATAATGATGTGCAACAATTTGCATGGATTTGCTGACGAAATTGGACATAAAAATCCACAAAATAACAATAGAACGCACAGGAAGTTATGTAGCTTGTTTACTGTTTGTGTTTACCTACAGGTGAGAGATGGAGGCAAGGGAGACAACCCTTACTCGGATGTCCGAGGAACCAGGCGGAAATCATTTTCAACATAATGCTAAAAATTTAAATAAAAATCTTAAAAAACAATTCTTTAAAAATTCAGTTAATACGTTGGTACTAAAATCAGAGACTGGCTTCTAACAATTTCACTTTATAACAAAAACCAAAGCCTGTTCACTTCAATAAAAACAAATTCTGTTAAAATAGCTCTCAGTATCTTTTACAAATTAAATGATTCTTTTTTTTTACATTTTACATCAACAGAATATGATCTTGTATATGCTATATAATTCATTTAATGTCGTAAAATTTTAAGTTTTCTATAACTGCACACAGGATCAATTTTGTCTAAAAAATTTGGTTTACTTTAGAAAATTTTGCAAGTAAATGGTTCAATATTATAGTCACATCTTTTGACGCAAACTTGCAGAACCATCGCCAAAACTTTCTCTTTTTTTTGAAAAAATACTTTAAAAATGGAGAAAAAGAAAAACCAAAATGGCTGAATAATGATGAGATTAACGAGTTCAATAATTGAATAATTTAGATCATGATTTTGAGAAAGTATTTGCACGTTGCAACTTTGACAAGTTTCATGTACTTTATATAATTATTTCTAAAAAAACAACCTGTTTTGAGAGATGCTGACAAATGTTTTACAATGACCAAGTTTAACATTCGCCTACGCTAAAAAAAACACAAAAACTCTGTTCTGACGAAAATGTAATATTTCATGTTGATTATGAAAGAGATGCACAGATTTCTGAGAGTTTTGATTTCATATGATTGGAAAAACCATTTGTAAACTAAAAATAGACTAAAACAAAAATTAAAAAGAACCAACATAGCTAGCCACGTTCCACCTAAGAGTTACTTCCCCTTGTATGCAAATGAACCACCCTCCCAAAGTCATTTGAAAATACAGCTTCAAGCTACGGAAAGTGGTTGCCTAGCAACAGCTGGTCATGTGATGTGCTTTGTGGCATTTCACAGGACTTTTTGAGCCATGAGTGAAGATATATCGAAACAGCAGAGCCCTTCAAATAAATTTAGCGATCAGACTTTCCAAACAGTATCGGACCTTGGACATCCATTTTGATCTGACAACCTTAAAAATCACTCATCATAATTCTTTTCAACATGTAAGATCTGCAAAATCAACTTGTCAGTTTCAAATTCAGGATACTTGTTCAAACTTCTCATGAACTTTTCACACTGTTTGGGCGTGTGGTATCCGACAGTGTGGCAATACTTTGAACAGTCCGTTTTATGTGCTCTGAACTGTGACAATGTACAGGTACCGCCGGGTGAAGCTGGCGTGACCTATGACCTGCTGTTGCGCATGTGTAATGAGCTGCTACCCTATCTACAGATTCTTTCTATGTACAACTCCTCAAAAATCTAAAAATCTCGACCATGTCTGCATGTTCTGATGACATCTGACATCACCATTTTGGCAACAAATGATTAAAATAAATACAACCAGAGTACCCCTTTAACAATACATCCCCCACCCAATGTTAAAACCTTATAATTATTAATATTATTGAAAATGCTTCTCAGAAATCCTACAGACGAAAACGTGCCGAAAGGAAGCGTACAAAATTGGAGACTTCTCTTAGAACCCTTTTACGACAAGAATCAGATCTGAGAGCCCTGTTCCCAAAGCAGTTCCCCAGATTGTTCAATGTCGGCCATTTTGGATAAACATGATTTTAAGCAATCTTTAAGCTATATCACCAGATGTGGATATCAAGGTTCAATTTCCAGCACACTATGAACTGGTAAATTGCCGTTTCAGGGAAACTTTTTCCTCATTTTTGATTTACCTATACCAGTCTGGAGAAACAAGTAAAATATACAAAGTTCAGTTTCCAGGACTTCGCCCCAAATCTGCACCAGCCTCACATTCGTGTGGTGGTGTAATCTCCAGGCTGAAAGTGATTTGGGGTTTGATGTGGTTTTCGGCAATAATTCAGCCACACCACCATCACGTCGGTGACATGACTCTCGTCTCTCCGGGTCGAAAGAGAGGTGCCCGGGCGGGACTCGAACCATAACCACCATTGCTGGGCCGACAAGCTAACCACTGCGCCATCCCATGCCCAAACCAAGATGAAAAAGCGGCAACTGGGTTGGATTCGACCAACCATAACCAAGCCTGTTAAACAGGTCAACCTGCTAAACACCCATCTACCCTGTGCTTAGTATGAAAATATCCCTTACAAGTAACAAGTTCCACTGATACAATCTTAAATAATTTTTTTTTAATTAAATATAGTTGCTATGATCTGTATTCAGTAGTTGTGGACAGAGAATTAAATTCTCGTCCCATTTTTAACGCATTCTTAGTGAATTTACTTTCGTATTCTCTCTATTATGCCAGTTTGGTGTGTTCAGGCAATGTCCGAGTGTTGCCAAAACATGCAGACATGTCGTTTACATCACAGTTGTGTATGCACTAAGGTTACAATCATCATAATAATCAACATCATCATCCAATACATGGGGAATCGCCCCCATGTCATTAATAAATAATCACTATAACGTACTTTAATTTACATGCGTCTTTGCCCAGCCTCACATGCCCCTGTATTCGTCCTGCCGACCTTTCAAGGGGAGACAACTCTGGCGGCTGTATATACACTATTTACAATTTACGCGCAGGATTCTCGACCTGACTAGGAGTCATCTGGCTAACGACGAAGTAGATCCGTGTTCGATACCGTCAGCCAGTTCTGTACGGTAGAAACACCTATATACAATGACTGATCCATTTATGGTTGGTGGAAATATCTCATTTGGCATTAGGTTGTGGAATAAGCTCACGTTCCACCAATGTAACGTTCTCCGTCAGTAGAGGTCAAACTTTTCCGAGATAAAGCTTGAAGTTGCTATGGCAACACACCTTGAAGTTTGCAATGGCGACACCTGTTCAAGTTGCTATGCCCCTGTAGTCGTTATGGCAACGCCCCAGTAGTTGTTATGGCAACACATAAGAAACTCCTTCGCGGCACAGTTTGAAGTTTACATAACATAGTTGAAATGTCCATGTCATTGAAGGTTTCCATGGTAACATATTTTACGTTTCCATGGCAACACACACTGCACACATTCTGAATGGGTTACGATAGCATTTTGGCCAACATCAAGTTGCATAAGTGAAAACTGGTCAGCACCTTTTGTGCTGTTGCACTTTGGTAATGGTGACCGATGTTTTCAGCAATTGTCTATTTTCAAGTGCTCGCTCGTCGGTTTTTTTCTTTTTCTTGCTCGTGGCCAGCGCAAGCGAGGCCATCGTGACAGTATGTGTCACATATAGGGAGGCGTATCCTATGGTCAAGAAGTGTCCGTAATCTTGTTCATCCTAGCAGGCTTGTGGTTTCTTCAAACCTTGGCATTTCTCCGAGTTCTTCTGATCAGGATTGCCTCCCTTTATTTCAGCCTTTGATGAGATCATGCAGAAGAAGAAGATTCATTCATCGACTTCCCAGCCTGACAAAAACTCACACGTCTATTGAAAGGTCATCGTTAATGGCTTGCAACTGGACTCTGCTGTACACAGACACCTACCATCGGGGATTCCTCGCCCCGATCTCCGCCTCCTGCTCTTCCATGTTGACTGCTAGGGTCGTGACTTGTCAGTGTTGTCTGGCCACCGGTCGACGCCAGTGACGTGTACGGGAAGGTAGTCGGTTGCCATGACGACTGTTGTGAGAACTGTCCGTATTGTACCGTAGTACTGGGATATCCAGTTAGTTGCATGTTCACGGACCCTAGCTGCGTCGCTTCCAACCCACCTACGCTCGCAGCGGGAATATGGTGGCCGTGCAAACTGTTCATATCCCCAACAAGGTTCACCGAGGAAGACAGTTCGGGTGGGGGACCGAAATTTGGTCGCCCGGTTAGTGATGCCTCCGGGTAAATATTACCGCCGATCAAAAGGTTTTGTTGATGTAAGCCACTGTGGCCCGCGGGATGGGTCGCTGACGACGTTCCTGTTGTCGAGGATAATGGCGAATGGTGGTGATGCCGTTGCGAGTGCGAATGGGAATGTGATCCGTTGCTATGGCGACCATGCAGCTGGGATACCTCGGCGCTGGCCCAGCTTGGCTGTTGCGTGAGGGGATGGTGGTGAGAGGTGTGGTGCGACGACGTTACCACGGTGATTGACGGGCGTCGATGGGGACTCTCACATTCCATGGTGGTGAATCCACTCGTATGAGCGCCCTGGGGATGAGCAGCGGAGTGCGACGACTGCATGTGCGGGTGAGGAGGATGATGCTGATGGGTAGGATCTGACCGAGCTCGCCCACTCGACTGTTGGCCTGACGTGGCTGCAACAAAATCAAACATTGCCTTCATTAAACAGTCAAACTCAAAAACTGAACAATAGTACCACAGCTACCAAAGCAACAGTTTCTGATGAACAGTTTCTTAACCTAAAATCTTCTATTTTTACATAAACTGACCTTGAAATTCAAAGGTCAAACTGCAAACTAAAAATAATATGCTATACTCTGCTTCCATTTTCAACAGTCCGAACATTATGCAGCTAAAAAAAGGAGCAAACATTGGATGCAAAACTACACTGACCAAAAGTTTTGACGATAATATCCCAAAAACAATCTTAGTTTAAAGGATTGCATGGAAAGAGGAAAATCAATTCAGAAACGGGAGCGGGTAGAAAATGAACTAAATTATCTCCCCTTGACTACCAAACGTTAACATCACAAATTATCTCCCTTTAACGGTGCCAAAATTGATGCTCAAGGGGTGATTATTTGCATTTTGTTCAAAAGAGGCAAATATGGTTGACAGGGTTTTTTCTTTGGGAACAAAGGAGATGTTGGAGATGGGAACATAGATATCTAAACAGAAATTAAGGGGGGGGAGGGGGTCGGAGAAAAGAACCAAATTAAAACCCTTTCACTTTTAAAATATCAATCAAATCTTGCTGTAAATTAACAAATATTAGCAGCTTTTGGGAAAGCAGTATCTAGCACAGTGCAATAAAACTGTCCATCAGCAACTGTTTTGGAATGAAGGAATGATGCAGTCGTGAGAATGAAGCAAAAGCAGGAAAGGAAAACATGAATGTGATCAATTCTTTCTCACACTCACCAGGGAATATAACTGATCATGATTGGCCATTGATTTTCTTCTATTTTCCTGAAAGTATATTTGATAATTTAACAATATTTTCCAGAAACCATGTTTGGATTAGTCAACAATTTTTTTCAGAAATAAACATATTTAGATAAACGAACCAATTTTCCAGAAAAGCATGTTTTGATTTCTAAACAATATTTTCTATAAAGCATATTAATAAATAATCTTTATTTTCTGGAAAGCATATTTTAATAATTTAACAATATTTTCCAGAAACCATATTTGGATTGGCGAACAAAATTTTCCAGAAATAAGCATATTTAAATGAACCAAATTTCCAGAAAAGCATGTTTTGATTCCTAAACAATATTTTCCATAAAGCATATTACTAAATGATCTTTATTTTCTTGAAAGCATGTTTTAATAACTTAACAGTATTTTCCAGAAAGCATATCTTACAAGCATATATTGATAAATGAACTACATTTTCAAGCATTGATTTCTAAATATTTTCCTAAAAGCACATTTTTATTGTTTTTAATAGAGTACATGAATAGTATTTTCCAGAAAGCATACTTTCATTAATTTGACAAAACACTTCAGACAGCTTTGTTCCAATTCTTTTAGCAAGCATAATGGGATAACGGAGTATTTTAAAGCAAGCTTTCGTGAATAAACAATCCTCTTGTAAGCATATTTTGACAACATTTTTCAAGAATTAATTTTAATGTTTTAATACATATCTAATTTCAAGTTCTCCAGAAATGATGTAACACTAGTAAATAAAAACCCAAAATTATTTTAACTATAAACAAATTAATTTTTAAAATGATATCATTTTCATTATTCTAAATCATTAAAAACTGGTACTTGTAAAATCCAAGAATTTCTATCCAAATAAATGTTTAATCATAATGTAAACTATGTTCGTTTATTGTTGTTTTTCTTTACATTTTATCCCTTAATAATCCGAAGCTTATTTAGAATTTGAACTAATTTTGAATAATTCTAAATATATTTAATTTTTTTAATAGAAAATAACTAAAGCTTGAATTACAGATTATTTTATCAAAACAATGCATTTTCTATTAGTTTCCATGGCCAGATATACAGAATCTGCTAAGTTGGTCACAAGATGGTCACTGTACGCAATTGTTGATGAAAGATGGCAAACAACACATTAACAATGAAAACAAACATGAAAAAGGCCATGAGAAAAAATTCTAATGAAAAGGGCAGATAACTCCCAAACTACCAAAATAATAGACTGGTACTCTGCCTAAGCGATGCTCGCTACTCTGCGTTTTACGTAAGGACAGGTCACCATTGCCATTTTGATTTTTAATAAGCTCTGATTGGTCGCTGAAAATAACTTTCAGGAAAGGTCAACAAAATGTTGGGTCATGTGTTGACGGACAACATCACTTCCTTCGGTAGAAAATGGCGAAGGTGACCTGTCCTTTGCGAAGCTAGCACAACTAAGGCCAGATACCCATCTACCAACACGATTTATACAAACTTCATAGAAACTGCATGTATCAAATTCTTGGCTCAAACAAGAGCGATTAATACATATTTACCAGGTTGTTTGATACAGAATTTTTTTACTCTTTTTCTTATGGCCTTTTAATCATACAACAAAGGTCTTAACACAAATACAGATGATCAAATTTCTAAATTCTACTATTTCAAATTCAACTTTTCATTGGTGAAAAGTTCAATTTGAAATAATTTATTTTCAAAAATTAAGTCAAAACCCGATCTATCACAATGAGAGAAAAATTTTAAAGTGCATTTTCTTCAACATTATTTCAGTTTGGATATCACCCTCTGGAGCCCCAAACATCCTGTCCAACAGTTCTGCAATCTGGTTCCAACAGGTGGCGCTCACACATCCAAGCCGTGCAAGATGAGATTTCAGGAGACGCAAAAATTTCATTTGGGTTTGCGTTTTTAAAGAGAGAAGAAATATTTTCAGGGGGTGCAACATTGCTACAGCTGGGAGGTGAGCTATAAATGGAATATTTTATCGTGAGGCTCCAGAGGGTGAAGTTCAGCTTTTCACACAGACACCAAAGAGGCCAAATTTTGATCAGAATGGAACCATATTTGTGTTTTTTTGATGTTCCAAAAATACCAGCTGAAAAAGAATGTTTACGTGTCATAACATCATGCACAACCACCAACCCTGCGATGTCAAACAGGGACCGGACTTGAACTAAAAGATTGCCATACCAGTTTACATTTTCACCTCTACAAGTTAGACCTGTTTTATCATTTCAAATTTAAACCAACTTCCTCTGGTTTCAAATATGTCCTATCCTTGATGAACAAAAGTAAAACCAATCATAAATATATAAAAATTCATTTAATTCAGTTTCCATATTTTAAATTCAGATCAGAAAAACATTCCAAATAGGCCCCACCCTGTAAAATTAAATTTCACCAAAATATTCAAATTCGGCATAAATTTAGTTTGAAAAATTTGTCCCACACTTCCTTAAAATTGCAAACTGAACGTCAAAATTAAATCTGATATTTCATTTTAATTAAACAGTTTAAACTTTAATATGTATTGACAAATATTACCCATCCTTACTTGGAGAAACAAACTGCTCATAAAACCTTAAATTTTATGTTTCATTCAGAGTTTTGAACTTTAAATTTATAATATTTGAGAATTTCTGGCCTTGGTGAATCAATTATATTGAGATATTTTGCTTAAGTTTCAAAATTTGAATTCAAATTTGAACAGAAAACTTCATGTTCTAAGAACGCAACAAAACCCAACAAAACTTTCAACTGAAAGCCGAACCACAAACTCACTTTCAAATGTCATCAGTTTCAACGACTGAAATAAAAATGATGACTTAGAGAAATTTAAATTAATTTTATTAAATTAATGAAAATTTTCAGAATAAAAAATATTTTCTATTTACTTCTTTGTTTTGAATAAATAAAGTGATTATCTTCACCAATTTTGAAAAACAAAACATCCAAGCAACTGCTAGAAATCAACATTTTTGAGAATCAACTATGTTCAAGCTTAATTTCTTCCTTTGCTAAAATACTTATGAAATAAAATGTCTGAGAATAAAAAAAAAATATTCCCTCCAAAATTACTCAAAATGTTGCTCTTTTCATAAACATATAAATGTTGATTTATTTACTTATCCTTAAATTTTAACGAATATAACATTTAAAGAAACAAGGGGAAAATACAACATTCCTTATTTTCAACATGCATCTTAGAAACGACCTGCATATGTCTGAGCCAAGAAAGCTATTTTTAGATCCTGTGCACAGTGCAGAATGAAGCCAGCATGTTCTATTTTTAGCGTGCATGCCTCACACGACTATTCCGTGTTATATTGATTGTAGAAAACACAAATGACGTCAGCGCCATTCTCATGTGCAGGAGTTGCACTCAGGTTGCTAATAGCAACAGACGCTATGCAGGTTTTGAGGGGTAATGTTGCTGTGCTGCTCGGGAGGAAAAGATGGAGCCCATTTTTATTTAGTCTTTCTCGACGCTTTATTTTAATTCTGAATGCATCAAAAGGTTTTACATTTTTCGCATTTTATTGCTTATTAAATAGGTTTCTATTCTTGCAAGAAGCATATTGTGAATATTTTTTTGTTTTAATAGAGCTTTCAGCAGTTATTTAGCTATATCATTTCTGTCAGATTTTAATTGGGCTGATAAAAGGAATGGAGGCCACACAATGAAAACAGTGAGAGATATGGTATTTTGGGGAAATGTTTTACTTACATTGTGCGAATGAGAGAAAGAAAGAGGGAGAGATAGAGGGAGAGAGAAAGGAATTGAGGTGAGTTGAAATGATGTTTTACGTTGCAAGGGAAATATTTCAGCCATAACGCATGTGATAAGCGAAAAGACAGTTCATAAAAGGGATCGATAGAGGGGAAAGTGAAAGCAAAAGATCCTCATTTTAGTCGCCTTGTACAACAAGCATCGGGTTACTGAGGCTCTATTGTATCTACGTGACACCACGTCACTCCCCGGAATCCCCATGGGATGAAAGAGAGAAAGGAAAGAAGGTAGGACATGGAGTAGAGCAAGAAAAAGGAGAGAGAAATAGAGGAAGAAAGAAAGAGAGAGAGAGATAAGGAAAGAGAGAGAAATAGAGGGTGGGGGGGGGTCTAACTGTAACTTAGGAAATACAAACCCTCTGTTACTACATTCAACTAATAAAGTTTTTGTTTTTTCTCCGAGTTCTAAACATGAACTTCTACATTTAAAAACTTATCTGATTATTACTGAAGCAAAGCGTGGCACACGATTAGATACAGGAAATGGTTGAAGTTTGGGATAAATTACCCGCAAAAGTGCGTCTCCTAACGCATCATCATCGCAACAGGTGGAAGACGCTCACGACGATGAGGATATTCGTGTCCTACTGGTTGGAAACAGCAGGTTAAATAATGTCCGAGTACATGCACATAAATGCATGTGTGTGTGTGTGCATTTGTGGTTGTATGTATTACCTGATTGTGCGCATCTGTTGATTGTGTGAGAAACTGGGTAGTGTGCATACAATGTGTGTGTATGCCAGTGTGGGTGTGAGCTAGTGGATGCACGTGAATGTCTGTATGCAAGAGAGAAAAAAAGAGAGAGAGAGAGAGAGACGGACAGACAGACAGAGAGAGAGATAGAGTGAGTGAGTGAGTGAGTGAGAGAGACAGAGTGAGAGAGACAGAGACAGAGAGAGGGAGAGAGAGAGATTAATGTTTAACGTGCACGTGTAATAGTTTACTAGTACTTGTTCCCCCTGGGATTTGGTTCCTCCAGAACGTGTTTTCCTGGGATTTGGTTCCTCCAGAACCATTTACTAGGAAAAGTATTCCTACCCTGGATCACGGTCTCAATTTCCTTATGTATTTGGGTTCCCCCCGGAACTTTTTGCTC
>JAUELE010031631.1:0-16234 GCA_031471655.1 Diodora aspera
TGACCTTGACCCCTGCCACGCCCACATTTGAGGGGTGGGGGACTTGTAACCCTCATAAATACAGACACAGGAATAGCAAACCGTTTCTGCTTCTACACATAACTAAGCAATTTAACAGCCTCAGGGTCTTGACAAAACATAAATACATGTTAGAAATAAAGTGGATAACTCGCACTTAATCCAGTATCAGAACATGTGACCATGAAGACAAGGTGATGGGTTTATTACTACTTGTTTCAGCCTGTCTTGGGCCTTCCTAAGGGTCCGTATACATGAGAAGGAAGTAAGCATCTACTTCAGAAGTAACTGGTTCCGGAAGAAATGGTATTACTTGGTATGCACAAGATTGAAGTGACGCTAGCTAGCAACATAGTAAATTGCTGGACTTACTTTCCAAAGTATGTTACTTCCTTCTTGTGCATCAGGGCCCGTATGCATGAGCTAGTAGTAGCGTACGTTGGAAGTAGGCGCTCATGCTTCTCGTACAGCTCAGCCATAAATTACTTCCTACGTTGCCACTTACTACCATGCTACAGCCTTACTACCAGTTCATGAATACAGGCTATTGACCCAGGAGAGGATTAACCATACTCCTGATGGAGACCAGGTACCCACTTTCAACTGGGTCCACTGAGGCAGTTATGAGCAAAGTCACTTGCCTATGTTGACACCACTGACATTATGACATCATTTTGATGTCAGCTTCCCAGTGTGATGCAGGGAGTTGGAGGCCTTGAAGGTCTGAGAACTTCTGCAGTATCCATTCAACTATGAGACCAACTCAGTAACCTTTTGGATCTCCATAACAGTATGCTTATCACCAGCAAACTTGGCCAAGCCAGGTACGTATTTCACTAGATAGATGCATGTACTTACACTGATCCCACGCTGCAAACACGGAGCAGGTATGGAGCTGGAGAACTGTCCCGAGTAGAGGCTGAACAGAGGCAGGGGGGAAGAGATCTGTCAAAAAAACATGACATTTCAATTACAAATAATACTAGTCTCCTGTCCTTACTTGCCAGGGTATTTTTTTGTTTGGGTTCGCATTGCAGTCTGCTAGTCCATTTAGGCTGATAGCTAATTAATTGCTCTAAAGATGATGATCAATTTGCACCAAATGCTAATCTTTTTCATCCAGAGGTGCAAAACTGCTAATCAAAAATTTCAAAACAAAAAATACCCTGCTTAGCAATCCATCACCATTACTTCTCCATCAACAAGTCAATTATTCATTAATGTTGTCAAGCACTCACTCCCAAAGTTTAGGTGTCTGAATTATGTGCAGTCTTCTTTGTTGGTTAGTTCAGGCCACCCTCATCCAGGTAATATAAATTTCACCAGGCACAGAAATAAATGACATCATTAGTGGGCACATATTAAGACAATACCTGCACCCCCATTTTAAATTTTTCAATTAGATTTAAGGTTGTGATGAATTCTTTGGTAAAAAATAAAGTTTATGCCAAAAAAGTCTCCGATTCAAACCCACAAATCACTGTCAAAGGTCACAGATAAAGCCTCTATACCACTACTGTTCTCAATAACAGACCTATTGCCAAGACTTAATGATCTAAGTTCTGATATTTCATATTTCCCAAATCTCATTTTCAATAATCACTTCAGACAGGTTGCCATCCACATGGTTCTGAGTGACCTGAGAAAAGCATGGAATTCTATTACAGAAACTGAGAGAAACCAATGGAAGCATGGATTCCCCCAAGGAATGCTTTATATTCTTGTAAGCCTGTCTTGATGTCTGTAACACAACCATCTAATAATCCTTCTGGCATTTGCCCCGAACATCGGGAGGATTTGTCGCATCCCGAGTCTGATTGTGGCTAACAGCTCATATTGTGGGAATCTATGGCAACGTACAAGCACTTGTAATCAGCCCTAGGTTGTTGGCAGTAATTATAGTGTTTGTACCACTTGTCATAGGTGTGACCAAGTCAAAAATAGAAACTTGGGTGCTGCAATAAAGGGGAAGGTGGGTGTTGAAGAACATGGCAGTCTTTACTGAACTTGTTTATTTTCCAATTACCTACATGCTGATAAAAGGTTTTCAGCAAAGTGGCCATCTTGGCAGTTTACAAACAAGTTGAACAGAGTAAAGGTGATGTTTATGTTGCAAGGTCAACGTTTCATACATAGTGCAATGTGATGTATAAAATATCAATGATGAGTGAGTGAAATGGATTTTTACATTGACGGGGGCAATATTTAAGCCATAGCGCAATGTGATGTGCAAGAGACACATCAGGAAAGGGGACAATACAGGATCGATAGTAAGAAAGAGAAAGCAAAATATCCTAATTTTACGTCAAGCATGAGGGTACTGGGGTCTATTCTTTCTGGTGCTAGAGCAACACCCCCGGGAACCCACGGGGTATATATAACACGTAAGAAATAATGTCAAAATGTATAAACGTATCAGAAGTCACGCCGTAAAATATCCTGAGTAACTTCAAGCAACGTATCAGAAATAATGTCATAACACATCAAAAGTAAGTTCATAAGTGACGTCGTATCATGTCAGACGTAACGTCATAGCATATCAGCAGTAATACTGCAATATATCCTAAGTAACGTAATCATATATTAGAACTAATGTCATCAGAAGTAATGCCGTAACATATCAGAAGTAATATCGCAACATATCATAAGTAATCCCATAGCATATCATAAGTAATGCCGCAACATATCAAAAGTAATGTCATAATATTACCAGCAGTACACCCGTTACATATCAGATATCAGAAATAATGCCGCAAAATCCAGTGCTATGTCGCAACATACCACAAGTAATGTCGCAACATACCACAAGTAATGCCGTAACATATCAGAAGTAACATCCTAACATATCAACATTAATGTAGTAATATATCAGAAATAATGTCGTAGCTTATCAGAAGTAATGCCGTTACATATCAGAAGTAATATCGCAACATATCATAAGTAATCCCATAGCATATCATACGAAATGCCGCAACATATCAGAAGTAATGTCATAATATTACCAGCAGTACACCCGTCACCCGTTATTACTTTTGTAATATATCTCAGAAGTAATGTCGTAATAAAATCAGACGTAATGAAGTAACATATAAAAAGAAATGCTCTAACATATCAGAATTAATGTCGTAATATCAGAAGTAATATCCTAGCTTATCAGATGTAATGCCGTAGCATATCAGAAATAATAGCGTTACATATTAAATATGCCATAACATATAATAAATAGTGCGGATTCATATCAGAAGTAATGTTTGAATATACCAGCAGTAGTGCCGTAGCATATCATAAGTAATGTCTCAATATATCAGAAGTAATGTCGTTGTATATCAGAAATAGTGCCCTAATACATGAGAAGTAATGTCGTAACATATCGGAAGTAATGTCGTAATATATCTCGAAAGTAATGTTGTAACATATCAGAATTAATACTGTAGCATATCGACAGTAATGCCGTAATATGCCAGAAGTAATATCGTAATATATCAGAAGTAATGCCGTTAACATATCAGAAGTAATAGCATAGCTTATCAGTAATGACATCGCATTTCATAAGTAATGCCATAACATATCAGAAGTTATGTCGTAATATACCAGCAGTAATGCCGCAACATATCTGAAGTAATAGCGTAACATATTAGATATGCCATATCATATAATAAATAATGCGGTAACATATCAGAAGTAATGTCGTAATATATCTGCAGTAATGCCGTTACATATCAAAAGTAATGTCGCAATATATCAGAAGGAATGTCGTAGCTTATCAGACGCAATGCCCCAATATATCATAATTAATGTCGTAACATATCAGAAGTAATTTTGTAGCATATGAAATGTTATGTCGTCATATATCAGAAGTAATGCCGTTAACATAACAGAAGTAATAGTGTGACTTATTAGTAATGCCATGACATATCATAAGTTATGCGGTAACATATCAGAAGCAATGTCGTAATATACCAGCAGTAATGCCGTAACATATCTGAAGTAATATCGCAATATATCAGAAGTTATGTCGCAGCATATCAAATAGTGTGTCGTGATATATTAGAAGTAATGCCGTAGCATATCAGAAGTAGTGTAATATATCAGAAGTAATGTCGTTATTTATTAGATGTATTGCCGTTACATATCAGAAGTAATTTCCTAACGTATCAGAACATAAATAACGTTGTAACGTATCTGACGTGACCTCTTAACGTATCAGAACTAGCGTCATAACATATCAGAAGTGACGTCGACGTCGTTGCATAGAAACGTATTAGAAGCAACGCCGTAGCATTTGTCACATCACTTCACATACATCATCAATGTAGATCTTATGGACTAGCAATTAGTCTATGAAATATTAGATATTTTTCTTATGTGTTTCTTTGAGAAACAAATGTTAGGTAGAAGTAATAGGGTTACATGTATTTTCTGCATATCGGTATCCACAAACGTTTGTGTCTATTGATAAAAAACGAAATGTTACAATATACCAGCGGATGTTTGGCTGTGTCATCCGGAATGCTCTGAATAATAGAATAACGAGCATAATTCACAGGTTGATATATCTATACTGACGTGCAAAAGAAACGATATCACGATCTTGAGAGACTACTGAATAAATTCACACATACGTTGGATATGCAAGAGTTATCCCTTAAAAATTAGGAAGTTTTATCGATGACATGATGTCAAATTACACTCGTTGAAATCCAAGCATACTTTTGATCAACTATGACATTAAGGCGTAAAGAAAAACAATTGAAATCATTTGGTATCGTTTCTTTTGCACGTCAATATATTTGTCAAAAGATCAAATACACGCTGATTATGACTGGTCACTATAGAGAACTGGACTGTTTAAATTAAATGTTAAATTTAATTGTTTTAGTTTATTTAAATTGTTGTTTCTACTTTACAGAACAAACCACTTCTCCGGGGGTCTACTTACTCAAAGCCTCAACTGATATAGAAAATATCTGCATGTAGTTTCAGCTACAAATAGTCTATGCCATCTTTAATTTTATTTTTCTTGCATGTTCCTTTAAGAGACTTGCATCTCAATTCAGCAGAACGCCTGGCCGTGATAATCTGAGGTAGACTGACTATAAACAATCCACAGTCACGGAGCAGAACTAATTTGTTTGTGTTATACTTGAAGTTTGACTGAGCTGCAGAGTACATTATAAGAAGTGTGCTTGATCATATTCTTTGATCATTGGCACTTCCATGTTGAAATAGAGCCCGTATGGTGGAACGACTGGTTCCCTGAAGCATATATACTGACGTCCAAAAGAAACGATACAGAGAAAAATGATTACAACCTTTATACCAACTCCTGTTAATAAAATACCTTATACTGGTGGAGTTTCATTTTGTTTGCATCGTACATTTTGTTCATTTGTTGCTGAAACAACACCCCCTTGAATAAATATCTCTTAAAGCAGCAATGCATGTAATTTTATTTATTAAAACAATATGATTATCAATGTGGAGTAAACTGTTCAGTGTTCAATACATTGTCTCAGGGTCTTGACAAAAGTCTAGATCTGGCCAATGGTCTACATTGTCATTAATATAGAAACTTTGCGATCGAAGATTTCTTTATTTTATTGTTGGTATTTTTACGTTTCAATCTGGTTTCCAATATAGTTATCAAGCATAAACGTAGATGACTGTCGTATGCTTGACAACCGCTGTGTCCTTACGAGATCACACAATCACTGTTCTATGATGCGCCTTTCTCACAGCTTAGGAAAACACGTAGTCTCGAAATACATGCATGCAAGTTCATGTATTATTTCCTTCCTATGTGAAATGGGAGGAAGAAAACTTCACATATAGAATTCAAAAGAGGTTTAGGGTCAAACATAGTGAAACGATATTTTACTACCAAGAAGCAGTGCATCCAAAATCCATACAAAAATGTGGGCACACATGTCACATGCCAATGTGTGCAAATTTAAAGTGACACGCGTTGCACGCGTTGCATCATGCATAGCGAAGGTTAGATTTTGAGGAACATTTGTCTTGAGGTAAGTTTTCCTAAAATTCAATAACCATCAGCATATATTATTTTCATCTGACCATTAAGGTAATTGTTGCAGTTTCAACAGAAACAATCTTGAATAAAAACACCATTTCTAAAAATATGATTATGGCTAGATCCGGCGAACATTGAAACAACAAAACCGATTACGTGTATATCAGTGTTATGCTTATATCAAGTTTGAGCCTTAACCTCGCTTGATGCGACCATGAGTTTGGAATGCACTCCGTCATAATACAATTGACCTTGCTATTTTACAACTTATATGTATATCAGGTTCTGTTAGTCAGTCGCTTTATAAGAATCTATGTAGAACATTTGTTTTTAATGCATATTTTAAAACAATTACTGACTGTGACTAGGTGTTCCCGAAGTCCACACTGAACAATGTATACCGACGTTCAAAAGAAACTCTACCAACACTTTCGGAAACGCCTGAAGAAAAACGATAATAATATTAGTTCATAAACAAATTTATGCTGTCGTCTGCTATGACTGCCACAGCACGTCCTGGTCGCAGAGTTGAATATGGTCCAACGGAAACTCTCTCTCTCTCTCTCTCTCTCTCTCTCTCTCTCTCTCTCTCTCTCTCTCTCCTCGAGACCGACTTCATATTATTTTTCGATTACAAGGTCGCTAGGTCACTGACACTTTCTGTCAAAGCAGTGAGAGTTCGAGGGATACAGAGAGATATATTTACAACTTATCCCAGCTGGAAGTAAAGAGAAAAACGACTGTGAACAAATCTTCGAGCTATTTTTAACTTGGAGCACTAAAGATCGTGATGTCACTAGCTGAGGTTGTCACGTCGAGTTTGAGGATTTGGAGTTGGGGAGGGAGGGGTTAGAAGAAAAGTCAACAACATCTTCTAATTATGAAAAAATATTTGCACAAGGAGACGGATTCGATTTTCATTTCAATAATGAACTTTTGACTTCATCAATCGTAGCCGCCTCGAACGTTTAGCAACCATCGTTAAAACCCACCTCAATGTGAATATATTTATATTAAGATTGATATGTTACACTGAAGGATGTCACGTAACATTATCATTTTGACATAAGAGAATCATCAAAGTGCTGTTTTGTTAGATATATAATGATGTCTGTATAAATACCCTGCATCTAACTACCACATCGTTTGGGGATTTCGCACATTGAATTGGTATATCAATTCAAATATTCCAGAGTGTATTCATGTGTATTATTTCGATCTTTCAGTACGTACATATATGAAAATACACCAGTAATGTAACTACTCTTGGGTATAATTGCAATTTTAGGTCGATGTACATATTAAGAGCACAAACTGGTTCACAATCTTCAAATTTAGCGTTTACAAAGTATAAGAAAACACCACTGTGTGCAGCGATGACACCTTGGCATGCCATCATTTTAGAATATGAAAGAATGTTTGATCTTGCCAACTGACGAGTACAGATGACTCGGCGAACGCTAAAAAATGAAACGTTATCAAGCGTTCAAATGAAACAAGAACAATGATCAAGTGACGACTCGGCCACCGAGCACTGAACGTAATAAAGCTTCCACGTATTCCCAATGGAACGTTTATTCCTTGTCTTTCATTGGCTGAATGCAAGTAAAGATCATTACACGAAGGAGAAGAGTAAGATATTACTCCTCTGGGCATCCATTTCCTATTTTTATTTTAGCCAATCAGAAAGTATAACTTGACTACATGTAGGTTCAACATTCCATGCCTTGACTCAAAAATTCAACAACAGTTAAAAACTTAAGTTTTATCCTACAACGATACAGTTTTGCATATAATCTCGGTGTTAGTCGCGTGACCTTGGAATCAATGACCTGTGTATACCATGTCCATTGTACTTAATTGATATTAGAATTTCAAGACATAGACAACTGAACATCTAGCTCCATCAGTCCTCTCTGCTTGGGCCGGCCTAGTTTGTAAAATCAGTGTAGTCAGAGGAATATGATACCAACTTCTGATTGTACATGTTCATTAAAGGAACTTTACAATCTCACAGTCTTGACATAGTTCTAACCAGATATCAACAATATAACAAATTAACACCTGCGGAAAGTTTGACGAAATAACTCTATCCGATGAGATCTTAAATGTATTTAAATGGTCTTAAAAGAAAATAATCCCTTCTTTCAAAAGACCACGGGGACTGTAAGTACTATACGTTTGCATCACTAGCCTTGAAGCTGTGCTGTTTTACTGAATGTAGACCTCCAGCGGAATTTTCAGAGCGATCCAAAACAAACATTCACAGCTGACTATCTGACCATCTCATGTATGCAAAATACAGCTGACCATTAGGCACTGCCAGAACTGACCTTGGGAACGTTTCCCAGGAGACGGAATTTCAGCCTGCAGACAAATAAACGCTGACCAGATTTAGCTCGTGTGAATCTCACTCTGAGATAGTAAAAATACTTTATCTTCAAGATATCATCGGATTCATGAACTATACAATAATAACTTATAATCACACGTTCGTTGTTAGAATTCTCTAATATTCACTTAAATATTGGAAAATAATACTTAATGCTTGAAGCATTTGAAACCATTTCCAATTTCAATTACATTGTTCATCAAAAGAGGAACGACAATTGAGCTTACACTAAATTAATGTATATTCAAGGTGTATAAAGGTACAACTTTCACTGATTCTAATTGCATTTCTATTTTTTGGGGAACAGAAAGATAATATCGCGTATTTTCTGGTTGCGAGATAATTTAAGATTTGAACATCTTAAGGCTGCGTATAATATCTCAGATTTATTGAACACAATAACATGGGATCAATTGTCATTACTGTCAAGTGTGAAAAAATGTTGGTAGTGGCGCTTCACAGTTTTTCTCGTGCACACTTTTTTTTTGCATTTAGTACCTTCGAAAATATTGTAAATGAAATATAGAAAGGAGCAAAGTGACACTCGGTACCTTGCTCTCCTGAATCATATTAATTCTCTGTCAATATAGCTCGTAAAGTTGAAATACTGTCAATACACGATTCTGATACAAGGTAAATTATATATGTTTGTCCTGGTTATGACCATATGAACACATCGTTTTCTCTATTAAGATATATTTAACGAGAACAAACACAAGAAGATGTGTTTTAACTGAGACCTTTTGTCCCGTTAGCTGAGAAGCCTACATTGTTTTCCGATCTACAAAGGCATTGAGGTACTAAATCTGTGAACAATGGATGCTTGGAACTCTTCACGTGATAAGTAGTGACCCGCTTAGTAGAGCAAGATGACCGAAGATAAACAACACCTTCTCGTTTCCACTCGCCGCTTATCGCAAGGCTGTGGTTCCTTTCTGCAGAGGTCAGAGAATTCCAAATGACAGACAACCTACGGTGGGTCATTCGGGACTTGAGATTTCCCGTTTTCCTAGTACCTGCAGTGGGATTTCGTGTTTGTGACTACCTGTTCATGAAATGTGAAAGCTGAAATGCAAACACTGTATATTAAGATCGTTTTATGGAAAAATCAGGTATATGCATACTCGGAAGCAATTGGGCACGATTTTAAATTTAAAACATGATTTAAAATTATTTTCTTTTCTTTTGTTTTGTTAAAAACATGAACCACTTAAATATGAAAATTACTACACAAAATATAACGTATGAAACAGATAACACACGTTTACACTCTGTAGGATATGTGTGCAGACAGCGTGTTTCGTTTTAACATATCAATACGTTTAATTGCATTTATTAATTTTACACAGCCGTTAAATATTCTCATGAAAACAATTGTAACATTTTCGTCACAAAGCCATCATCGTATTTACTGGGTATTATCGTTGAAATGGTAGGTTACTTTAAATTTAATTTCCTTGTAACAGTGGTGCTTTCAAATCATGTTGTAAAATTTGGTCAAGTGCATGAAACAGATGTCCAACTGCTGTTTAAATGACTGACAGAGGTGCATACATCTAATTGAAATTATGTATAGACGGAATGGTAATTTCTTGTGTTACCAGCCTCCACGTGTCTACAATTAAAATCCTAGCATGTTCGGTGTACACATGTCAATTGTTTTAATTCTTTCTATTTGGGACAAGGGGAGGGGCTTGTAGCTTAGAGCAGGCAATACCAGTCGATAAACATGGCTAAGCAAAGTAAAACAAGAACACTTTTATTTATACATAAGGTGTGCTGAATTCTAAACAAGTGTTCCGTATCCTTTACTACAAAGACAGACATGTAAATGCAAAAATGATTTTTAGTGTGACTGTTAATGTAACTATTCAACCTAAACTTTCCAAAAGCCCCCCCCCCCTTGCTCCAACCCTTCTCAGTTTACACTGATTCCATCTGATATGCTTTTGGCGATAAGATAACCGTCTAATGAGTGGTAAATGTATCTGGAATAGACAAAAGTGGCGAGTCAGCACCTTGAAACGGCTATAGTTCTGTAAGGCGAATGTCCTCTTGTGAATGTGCTACGTGTGTTTTAGTGCATCAATTGTTTACATTTAATATATTAAATAATGCGAGCAGAGATGCCACGTTATGCCATATGTAAAATGCCATGTTGCATATGAAAGAGAATTAACTTTAAAATGCGTTTGTTATAACACTTTATTAAAATGATATACATGAATAATATTTATGTATTTACTTTGTGCTATATAAATTAATAGTTTACAGTCTCACAACATAAATACTGTTTAAATTAACTGAATATATAAAATACAGGTGCTTTTTGACATTGTTAACTCGTAAATAAGAGTTCTGCAGAATTCCAAAGAGGAGTTCAAAGTTCTAGAAGATATCTATTTTTGTTGCTGTAGCGTTATATCGTGGTCAAGCAGAGGTCAGAGCAAGGCAGTGACCAAAATGATGAGGTTACCAACTGACTCGCGGAATCGTAGGGGGGCTCGGGTTACGTTGTCTTGAAGCGCGGTGCGAGGAGCTTGGAGAGAGGATGTCAGGGCCGTCTCATATAGCACCGAGGGGGCACAGCTTGGTCGTTCCGTGGGCAGTGATTGGCTAGCCTATTTCTTAGGGTATATTAAAACTCGAGCATATACAAAAGAGTTTGGTCGCAGTCCTGGAAGGCTGCACGCCAGAAATTACCAAATTGTCCTAGGAACCCGTTGTTGCAGGCGGTGACGCTTGCTAGCTCGGCTCTTCCTAGTTATAAAGAGGCCATTCAGGCTTCTTTTAACCAACAAAGGCATCAGTTCCACCTTTTTTAAAGTTTGGATGGTTTAACTGTGGTCTGAAGTAAAAACGGACTAGGCGTTCACGATGCGCCTTCAGGAGTGTGTCTATGTGATATTACTTACGGCAGTCACAGTCTTTGCTGCCCCGGAAAAAGCACGAGGTAGGGCATCATGTCTGTTTTTTATATTTTATATCTATTGTTATATGCATTACATTTATGTGTCATGTTTTCTAACCTATGTACAAATCACACACGACTTTAACAGTTGTCAAAAGCATGGGTCAATAGGTAGAGCTGTTTCCTTGCTACTTTTCACAGTTTCGTATCATTTTGTAATTGCTGTCCTTGCTATTATGTTTTTGTTATAATGATATGAACGGTATTAATCGTGAATGTTTCTGTATGTAACGTGTTGCCGCGTTTACTCCCGTCGTCACTTGTTGCATTGCTAAACTTGACAATTGGTCGTCCAATGATATTGTGAGTCACGTGACAGATGTATATGGGTCATGGAGGTCACTAAAATGGCTGCCACGTATCAAGGCATCCCACCACGTAGGCTCTTTGGATAGTTTGCTTCGTCAGCCATTTTTGCATTCAGGATTCGAGATTCTAATCTCAATAGTTTCTATTAAACTATAATCATAGAGAATATTTATGAATACATGACATAAATACGTGCCATGTGCGATGCTATAAATAACCTAATTATAAACTTTGGAATTTTTCAAAAATGTGAATTTGAAAAAACGGAAATAAATCTTGACGAAATAAGTTCATTTTAGAAATGCAACATTCATTACTTACACATTGCAAATATTTGAAACCAAATAATAAAAAATAATATCAACCATTTCTTATTGCTTAATTAAATAACATCTTATCATATTTGCAGCCCAGTTCGGTTTAGAATTTGGACAGGTGATTTTGTTTTTGTATTTGGTAAAATATTTCAGATACGTAATGCGGCTTATTGTACGAAGAGAGTTTCTCGAGAAATTACAAAACAGAATACAATTGTTTTTTTAGTACGTATGCACTAAATCAGTGATTATTACTTGCCAGCTTATATGGGGAAGGCATATCGTTCGTTTCGTTATCATAATAATTAATAAATATTGAATAGCCGCATTTATTTTGCAAATGGTTTTACGATAACATTAACGATACAAAATAGACTTGTAATTTATTTATAAATCTGAGCACATTTTCAAGTAAATATGTTACGTACTTTAATTTGTTTTTAAATTCAATTTAGGAAGGTTTACAATAGTAGGAACTCCAATAAAGAATATTTCATTCTACACGCACATTTTAGAACCCAGACATTCAGCGACTCCCTTGCAAAGTGCTGTTCAATTAAGTACCTTTGGAAAGAACACCAGTAGCGAAGTTCATTTCTGACGTGATGATATTTTAACGATTCTTGCTTTTTAATGATGGTGCTATTTCGGTCAGACAAGTCCGTTAGAATGCATTTTAACAAGTTAAGCGCGAGCTTTCAATTTGGATGAACATAATATAAACATATAATAAAGTATGAAAATGAATCGGATCATACACCTTAATGTCAACGAAGTGTCCGTTGTGAATACATCGTGTGGTTTATACGGTACGTGGAGAGGTGCAAGGGGGGGGGGGGCGAACATAAGAAAGACTGACTGACGTACGAGTAGACGGCGTAGACTTGCAAAAGGATCTGAAGAGAAAGCCTTTGTTACTAACAGTTTATGTAAATAGTTTTTAAAATATCATGTACAAATACAATATCTTCTATGAAACTGCCTCCCTCAGTAGAGTTGAAAGTATAATAAATATATGACAGTACAGAACAAAGATCAGCGTGACTACTAATGCAGTAATGTTGACAGTATGGAAGTTTCCCTTGTTTCAATTAAAATATATCGCTGTCCTAAATATGAAGGTTGTAAGTGCAAACTCCGTCCAACACCACTAACATTTCTAAGTCTGGAGTTGAGCTATGTATGTGTATGTGACTTCTTCATAACCAGAATGCGAGCTTCAAAATTTCGCAAGATTTTCTTATGTTGAAATGAAATGTCATAAATATGTCAACTGGACGTGTTTTACTAGTTAACCTTAGTCTCTGAGTTCAATTCATTTTAAAGTATCAGCAAAAGTAGGATTGAACTGGTAGACAAGTAAAGGGAAGGTGACATACTACATTTGAGTAAAGTTTAAGTTGGTAATTACAGAGAAGTCCAGTTAAGCCAAATGCTTTATCTAGAGAAGCAAATGACAAGTATCTTTGACATCAGGGTGCATATATTTCTCAAAAGAAGAATTATAAATTTTCACTGAGTTTAATACAAATTTGGCGAAAACAATTTTAGTTTTTAACACACCCACATTCCTTGCCAACTATGCACATGATATGCCCCAGACCATACATATGTGGGTCATTAAATGCTCAGCTGTATACAACAATACCATTCCATTCACGTGGTACAGATTTTGGCCTAGATCAAGTCAAACAATCACACTTGGAAATGGCTGGGCAAGAAATATGTATGCCATGTTGACTCTACCTAAGCACCAAGGGCAATGCAAGGGGTCATAGTTGTGTAGATGCAACAATACATGAACGTTAATGCATAGAGGACAATACGACTCGGGTCTCCGTGTAAAGTACATAATGTCAGTATACTGGTGTCACCATCGAACATTTACAAGTACATGAATTAACAAAAACACCCGTGACATCTTGAGCGAAGTCTCTATTTCCAGAAACTCTTACCTTTTACATTTGTGCAAAACAGAACGGAGAGAACATTTAAATGCATGGTACCTTTAACACACAGTCTAAGTATTTTGAGCAGAGAAGCTAGAGAGGCTGCTGAAATGTATTTCAAATTGTAATTCGATACAACGTTTTGCAAAGCTCTTTCACCAATGGTTTCGATGAACTGGTACGGCTTCAAATTTAACGTAAGTGTCTTTTGAAAAGAGAACAACGATATTTATGTTATCCAAAGCTCTTCAAGTCAAATGAGAGAACTTAAATCAGAATATTCAAATGAATCCTATAATGTTTCCTTGTCCAATTACCACGTGGTAACAAGTTGTGTGTCTACTGCAGGATGTTCGCAGGCCGGTCAAACGTACAAACATGAAGAAAAATGGTACCCACAAGAGGACAGATGCTTCGAATGTATTTGTGACAATGGAGAAGTATTCTGTTCCTTCAACCCAGAATGTGAATACGGTAAGACAAATATATTCACATCTAGAACATATCACAATATTTGCTTTGAAGTGATAAATATATGCATGATAATTATTAATCATTTTGCCTGGGAGACGTTCCTTTACCAGAGGTGTATGTCTGTTCGGAAATTCAGATTTCAACTTCGTTTCCCTTCATTGAAAAGTTCTGAGATCGTTAACGGTTTATATCCTCGTTCCTTGGCAAACTTGAGCCACCTTTATGAATAGTATTCATGAAAGGTTGATTTCCAAAGCAGTAGATGTAGATAAGAAGCGCCACGTTTGCTCCTTATGTAATTCTTCAGCTACTGCCGATGAGTATCATTATTAATTTAGATGTCCCACTTTTCATGTTTTCTGATGCACGTACACGTTTTATCAAAGTGTAACATTGTATCTTCCTAAATCTTATAAAATTCAAATGTTTAGTACAGCCATCATCAACAGCAACTGAGACAAGCTGTTTGTCGTTCTATGCATTTAATATTCCTTCTCCATAACAGTAAAATTGTTGGATTAACAAGGTAACACTTGAAAATAAAATCTTCTTCTAAGTTCCTTATCGTGGACCTAACAGTGTTTTGAGAAACAGTTTGCCTTTCCCTTTAACGTATTAACAGTTACTTTTATGTTACCGATTCAGGACACTGACATAGTCATTTTTATTTTCTCTTTTCAGCATCTGCACTTTCTTCTGAGGAGGTACGTTCATCAATGTTTCACTAATATTCCACCCTGATCACTTGGAGAATATGTAGTTTATAAGCTTTTGTTTATTGTCACCTGTTTATGTTTCGATGTTATTTTAAGGTCATGCACTTACTGATGACAATGAATCAAAATATACATTACATATAATATAGTGATTATGCTCTTGCTTGAACCGGGGCAAACACGTCCAAGCTTAGGCATTGGTTGTGCTCCTTATGGAAGTAGCTCATTAAAGGGAGTGTGTATACGTAATGTAAGGGCGTAGTGTCAAATGATCGGCCGTATAAGATAAAAGGGGCCTCAGTATGATCATTCGTGATACAAAGGACAAAGCACTGACCTCTGTATGAGAACATACACGCTGGTGCTTGCGTCCTCATTGTTGGCAACCTCAGGACAGTCAATGGTGAAGGCAGAAATGAAATATATATCTGGACTGGTGTCAGGCTAGAGATAACTGTCACATTTAATTTCTTCTTTCTTTTGTTCTTCAGAAAAAGATGAGGGTGATGGCAGCCGTCACAGTAAGTACATATTTGCAATTGAAATATCTGTAAACAAAGTGAATAAATTTCAATTAAATGTGCATTTTTAAATTTTAATTTTAAGTTTCAAAATGATCTGTCAAAAATGAAAGTTTAATGTTTAATCTTTACATATGCAAAAACCAAGGGCCAGCAAACAGTTAAGGAGATGTGTTTCCATGAAGTTTATAACCAATGAACTCATGTTAGGTTACTGACCAGCAATAACAAAGGAAGACTGGCGCTAGTATGTTTTGCGGTAGTATGTTATAACAGGAAGCACAACATTACAATTTGTCATGATCCATGTTAACAGGGTTTGCCTGGCGAGGACGGTGATGTTGGACCTCAGGGATCAAAGGGACAGGCAGTGAGTAGAACTCTAGTTAATGTCCTCCTGTTGTAGTAGAGTAACGTCATTATCTCATGCCGCAGGCAGTGAGTAGAATTCTAGTTAATGTCCTCCTGTTGTAGTAGAGTAACGTCATTATCTCATGCCGCAGGCATTGAGTAGAAGTCTAGTACATGTCCTCCGG
>JAUELE010031742.1:0-16230 GCA_031471655.1 Diodora aspera
TGACCACCGACGATTTCCCCAGTTCCTGCGTTGTGTACACCATTCGCGTCTATTGGCAATGTGGCGGTTGGTCAATGGCAGTACTATACGAGGCCGTCTAGCATGAACATAAGCATCTCATCTCATCTTATCGTCTGGTTGCGTGTTGGTGCTCTGTTGTAGACCAATTCATGTTATCTTCATTGCAGAGATTGTATTCAAAACAAAATCAATATTTTGTTATTAACCTTGAAATTCCAACATCCCCTACTTTTCTTGAAGAGTTTATAAATACCTGTCGAATATGTATATTTTATGGGCATTCGTTAATCAAACCCTGCCATTAACAAACATTTCAGTTTACAGTATCCAAAATATCCTTCTCCCTAATTTGAAAACTGTGACAAACAGAAACAGCACTGATTTAGGTAACATGACATACATTTGATAATTTGGACAGTGTTTTAACAAAAACATATTTCAAGTGATCAAAATGAACTGACTGAAAACATGTGTTACACATTCATGTTTACATGCTGAATAACACATATTTGTACAGTTTCTCACACATAAAACATAGAATTTGTATGTTTTTCTGCTGAATCATAATACTGTGAAGCAGCAATGCAGATGCAATCTTTGGGACACGCCTATTAAATTTGGAGAATGAATATTTAATGCAATGCAAATAGACTTGTGAAACAGACAAGAGAGAAAACATGTTTACACAATTTAATCTCTTCATTTTAAAAATAAATATGATTTGAAGATATGCAAATTATAGTCGATTTCGTGCACACTATTTCAAGGGCGTAGTTTTGCAGGATTATTTAGATGTATATTTTTGAAGCTTTGTTATCTTCTTCTATGTATCCTTAGCCCGTGGCATCAGGGGGAATTCCTGTGCAAGACGTAAACAGGATACGAGCCGATGGTTTAAGTAAAACTAAAACCAAAACAGAAACGAGGAAGAGGTGCCTTGCAACGATTGGATATTTTCTACGAAAAGATGCTATAAAAGTTAAGTCTTTGCTGTTGAAGATCTGTCTTTGCTTGCAGTCTCCAGATCATCTTCTATCTGACAGCAAGAGTAAGTATTTTTTGTTACAGACATTTTAAACTTTAAGTTTCAGCTCAATATGTCATGACAGAATTTGAGTTTGTCTAAATAGTGATTGGAGTTTTTGGTAATGAACAGACCTTGCTGTTGAAACAATTCATTTAAGGGTTCTACGCAGGTCGTTATCATTTCCTTGGTTTGGAAAGAATTGTTTCCAGGAATAAAGGACCCATTCATTCATTTAACGTCACTTACTTGAAAAGAAACCCCACAAAACAACGAAAAATTAAGCGTGATTACACAAAATGTTGTTAAAACTGGGAGATTAAAGTTAAACGGAATGTTTGCGACCGAAAGGTGCAACAAAATCATAATACATTTCTTAATTACTGCAAAAATGTGTAGAATTCTGCAAACCATTGTTTGACTCTGCAATCTATTTATTTTCTACAATATGTTCTGCAAACAATTTACTTTCAAAATCTTCTGGTCCCCCATAAAATTCAAATGGCCACTCCCTTAAAAGTTTAAAAGCAAAATTATTTCGTATTTCTGCAATATAATCTTTAAAAATAACATTGTGGGGACACTGTTTTGTGTACGTACTTATATCTAAATTTTGGACTACGTGGCAGTGTATTTTCTCTCTCAATATGTTTGTTGAAGACAGAACATGTAGTTTGAATTTATGAGGACATGAGTGAAAATATCGAACTGGGTATTCTAGATGAAGCTGCTGGTATTCCTTGTGTTGTGCATGGCGTTCGCCACCTATTCTATGACGATGGCTCAGGACGATCCGTGCCCAAAGGATGACGTGATTCCAGACAACGAACTTGCTGAGGAGGGGGACATCGAGAGTCAGGAAGAAATGGCTACATTGCAAGAGTGAGTATTGACAATTTTAACCCTTCCAGTCCTGAATTACTGGTGACAGCATTGTACCTTGGGACTCTCGAGTACATCCAGCACCGAAAGGCGTAATCTATTATGTTGCTGGAAAGGAATGATGTCAAGAGGGAATTTTTTGACAAAATTGCCTGAATATGAATTGTTGTGTGTGTGTGTGTGTGGATGTGTGTATGTGTGTGTGTGTGTGTGTGTGGCGGGGGTGGGGTGATACCCAACTCCAACCGCCACTTGAAACTGACGCCAGAGTTGCTTAATATGACTCCGAGAACAGTTCTTGGACCTTCGCTATAGACTACCTTTGTATAACAACTTCAGTTTACAATTGTGTGGTTTGTAAACTATACTGACGTCCAAAAAAACCTATATAAATAGTCAACATTTGTTTGTTGTGTCTCTTAAAGTTTTGGTATAGATTCTTTTGGACTTCAGTGTATGTCATCGCTTAATCTCTGGCCAATCTCTTAATTTCTGGCCAAACTCTTAATTTCTGGCCAATCTTTTAATTTCATAGAGAAAGTTCATTTACTATCCATTTCGGTCTTTTATTTCAATTTTTGCTGTAGTAACCAATATTTTCTAGACCTCTCGTTTTGTTGCCAATGTTGATTTCAAGAATGAAGCACTGAGCACTTAATGACGTTAGCGTCCATTTTATACTCTAGGTTGAAACAAAATGGCACATTTTACCAAGTGGTAACACCCGTGTTTCTTGAAGGGACTTTACCAAAATGCGGGGAACCACCAGCTTCTACTGCGGAGGCGGACATACTCCCGGAGGATCTGTCTTGTCCCACGCCCGCTGCGAACCAAACTCAAAGAAGGTATGCACTAACCTGACATTATTTATTGAGACAAAAGAATATCCAATAATGGCTTCGAAATATTTATTTAACGATTATATTCCCACTGTCTGACAAATATGAGTTGACTTCACGGTTGATGGAACGGCGTGCTGAGACGAGTTAATTTATTTTTGAGAGGTTTGGAAAGTTCGCGCACGTGCAATTCATGAGACCCGTAACAGCGTTCTGCTGCATTGTCGCTAATCTACCACATGTATTAAAAGCGTATGCTGAAGGAGGAGAATAATGAACACACGATCATTAAAGTTGGATACGTGCTCCTGAACGCTTAAATAGGTCTGGTGATATCTGTGTGAAATGAATAACATAAACTATAAACACTAAATTGTAAACGTGTATGCCTAATTAAATAACGCCGTATTCCCTTAGTCCCTTGGTCCCTATTTCAAATAGTCTTTCTCTGGGGGTGTACCGTAAACTGTTCCGTCGATTTCCGAATGCTTTTCGAATATGAGCCGAATGCATTTATTTGGAAGTGTGACGTTTCCGAAAGTTTACGAATATTTTCTAGATTCTGTCGGAAAGTTAGGAATGCTTTTTAGTTCTATTTTATTTCATGGGGGTCCCAAAATAAGTGAAGCAATTCAAGAGGCTATTAAACCGTCAAACATGCTATATCTTTTGTGAATTATTCGTGGTATGGACATAAAGTTATATATATTTATCGTTCCTTAAGTTGTTTTTTGAAAAGAAAACACTGAGTTTGACCGCGTATCCAACTTTTAAACAATTGAAACAATGCGACAAGAAGCGCAAAGTCAGAATACAACGCGCAGCCCTTTATAACTCGCAATCCCTTCTGTGCTCAGTCAAGTCACTGCGCAGATCAAAGCTCAACGTAAATTTGTTGTCCGATAGATGAAAATTGTTTGCAAGGTCTATTCTGTTCCAGGAAGAAGCGTCACGTCCAGCTTATCACAAACTGTGATGCGTGTCCTGCTTCTCAGCGCCTCATGAGAAGCCATGGCAACTGTATTGTCCTCGCGTGGCCCCTTCAACAGGTGCGAACTGTGGTCTGTCCCCAAAGGTGAGATCATAATTGATATTGTTAAGACCGCCCAGTGTTAATTATTTGATTCTCAGCCAATGCTTGTTTTAGAAAATGATCCGACCACCCGGCCTTTTCCTTTGTTTTATTTTACTCACTGAATGTTTATTTGTTTTTTTTTGTATTTGCAGATATGTTATAACAGAAACGCATTACCTATTCCGTATATATTAACAGCAAAAATATCTAATTAATTGTTTTGATATGTCACAATGCTCAGACATCTCTAGAAGTATATAGATTGCTCTTAAGTGCAGCATTATCTTCTAAACTGTACTTTTTGATAACAGCAATATATAAGAACTAGCTCACAAATATACTCTTCCAAAAAAGTAAATATTTTGAAATTGCAAGGTCAATAACAAACTAATGATAATAATAATTGGTCCCAAACTAATTGCATCTTTACAAAGAAGGAATTGAGTAAAGAAAGAGTAAACCCGGTATTTCATTACCTTAACATTTTCTCTTGCTGTCATAGTCCGTGAAAGAAGGAATGGATAAGAAACGAAAATTGACAATTGACATTTTTGCGTCAATAGTGCGTAATGCCCCGGGTTATTGGCATTCACCGATTCGTTGAGGCATCGTGCGCATGAGTCTACCTATGATAATTTGATGCAGTCTGTCCCATTCTTCCACCAACACCTGACCAAGTTCATCTAGCGTGGCTGTTTGCCTTTCACCTGTCGGCCCAAGATGTTCCAGACATTTTCAATGGGGTAAAGGTTAAGGCTCATTGCATGCCAGGGCATCCTATGGATATTGTGCCGTTGAAGGTGGTTATTGACTTTCTTGCACGGCGAGCACGAGCGTTGTCGTCCTGAAAGACAAAACGGCGCCCTTCACGTCGTGCAGATGGGACAACATAGGGCGTCAGTATGTTGCCCCGATAGTACTTGCCAGTGACTCTTCCTTGCACGATATGGAGTGGGGTTCGGTTGGTCATAGTGATTCCACCCCACACCATAACAGACCCACCACCAAATCTGTCCTGATGTCTTATATTAACATTGGCCAGATGCCACCACGCCTATCAAGGAAGTCAAAAGTGTACCGGAACTCATATGAGAACATTACACGTGACTACCGACGATTTCCCAAGTTTCTGCGTTGTGTACACCATTCGTGTATATTGGCAATGTGGGGGTTGGTCAATTACGACACTATACGAGGCCGTCCAGCATGAAGATGGGCATCGTCTAGAGGATTTCTAATCGTCTGACCCGTTATGCGGACACCAGTAGCCTGATGTAGGTTTGCAGCAATCTGATTTGTTGTCTCAGAGCCTTGGTACGAATTAACCTATCCTGGGCTCTTGTTGATCGTGGACGCCCTGAACGGCGTCGATCATCAATATTATGGGTTTGGTGGTACCTGCTCCATAATCTGCTAATCACAGACTGGAAAACATTGAAGAAATTGGCAACCTCAGACTGGCGACTGCCAGTTTCAAGTATACCAATTGTTCTTAGACGTTCAGCACGTTGGAGACGTCGCATTGAGAGAAAAAAAATCAAATGATGTCTCAGATAAATAAAATCAACAAAGGGTTACAGTCAGAAGTTATCAGTATGATGGCGCTGTTGTAGAGCAATTCATGTTATCTTCATTGCAGTCGGTGATTGTATCCAAAACAAAATCATTATTTTGTTATTTACCTTAAAACTCCAATATCCCCTACTTTTTTAAGAGTATATATAGTAAATTATGCTTTGGGGGCCAAAATTTGGGTACGATATATCATGTGTACATGAATCTCGAGATACATATACAAGCTTAATGATAAATATATAGACAGACGGTCGGGACTGACCGTATGGTTCGAGATGTGGATGACATTCGAGATTCAGGAGTTCGAGATAGTGGGAATCGACTGTAATTAAAATAATAACGTTTATAACTACCACTACTACTACTACTACCACTACCACTACTACAACTACTACAACTACTACTACTACTTACTACTACTACTACATTACTACTACTGTTACTACTACTGCCACTACTACTACATTACTACTACTATTACTACTAACTACTACTATATTTTGTCTACTACTACTGATGACTTAATCAATGGTGACTGCAACAAATAATACATGTATTAGTATTATACGAAGCGATAGTAGTAGTAGTAGTAGTAGTATTAGTAGTAGTAGTAGTAGAAGTAGTAGCAGTAGTAGTAGAAGAAATAGTAGTAGTGGTAGCAGCAGAAGTAGTAGTAGTAGTAAAAGTACCTTGAAAGCTACTTTTGATGAAAAGCTGATAATAAACTGTTTTCTATCACGCACCTGTGTCAAGATCAGCTACTGTTTATTTCCACGAGTATATCTCAGTTAAATGAGTGACAACCGTGCAGGAACAATATACATGCATTGTCACTCAATCAATGCCGTGCAGCCAATTGATGACATCCATTTCAAACCATTACCCAGAATTCATTGGTTTATTTACAGTATCATATTTCCATTCACAGATTCGTTCTGTTCACAGAACAATTACCGCACATAACTGAACAGCATGGCTGGCTTTTAAAATCATTCGCTCAGATTTCATGATTAACTTGTTTTCACTTCAGCACGTATAGATGTATGGAATCAGTTAATTAATAATTTCCAAGTGATGAAACAAAAGGGTTAAAGATCCTGCTCACTCTCATGTCTGTGCAATACAGGCTCGTAAATCATTCGTTTCGTCGGCTCCATGTTCGATTATGTTGCATAATAATTAATTTTCATTACTTCAATATCCCGTCGGATGCTATTGCATACAATTAAATTAAGTTGGGTTTAGCCGGCTTTCGGAGAGGAACGGAGACTTTTTAATAACCATTAACCGAAAACTATGCCATTTAAATTTGTCATATCTGTATATAAATTGTATATGTTTATTTTATGATGTGATTCATATCTGTTTCATGTTATACCATGTTTGAATATTTATTCAGAGGCAATCATGCTTGGGTGCCTGTCGATGATGCTATTATTGAAATTTAAAATACACTTTAGAAACAGAACATAAGGGCAATCGGCCTGAAAATTATGGGTTCTCACATTCTATTAATTGGAGTTAAGATATATAGAGGATTCGTAACGAGTGTGTTTGAGACAAATACCAATTATCTTAGACGAGGTTGATATTTTACATATTCAAAAACACGAGTGACGAAGTCTATTTATCATATAACGTATCATTTGTCTTTTTATTGCTTAATTTTGAAAGATCGATTCTGTTAATTCGCAAACAAACGCGCAATAATATGTGAATAGGCTCAATCGTAAGGATCACTGCTCCCGAGAAATACCACTGCGCCAACAATTGTGATAAATCCTCTATCTATGAACTACACAGATAGAACGGTGCCGGAGCCCTTGTTGTCGATGACAACTTTGTCAACATCAAAAGAAGCCATTTTGTAAATATTTATTCACGTGATCAAATGAAAGTAGTAACCTCATTTGCATATATATGCACTCTTGTTATACGTGTTTATATGTGATGAGCTTATCTGAGGGATATCACGCATAGTTATATGATAAATATGTATACTGACGTCCAAAAAAAACTATACTAATGCAATGTATTCAATCTCGTTCATTTACCTGTGTGCCAATGTTTATCAAATGTTTCTGCTGTCATAGGTTGTCATGTGGCACCGTCACGCTAAAACACGCGCTCTTGGGTACATATTTCTTACATTATGCATCATACGGATTCCGCGGTAGTATTTCGTGGTACCGTTTAGTTTGGACATCAGGATATATTCGTGTATGTAATTGCGCAAGTTATTAAGGATATGTGAGGGAGCCACCAGGTGATTTCATTTTTAATAGGGGTGGCGAATGGAAGAAACCGAGCAGTTTGCAATGATCGCCTGTACTTCTTTCTATAAGATCGTTTTAATAGCACTCAGTCAATGTATTGATGATCGTTGTCGAGCACTATTTCATCTAGTACCAACACACGCACGCACGCGCTCCCAAATACACGTATTTGCGATTATATCCTTTGTGTTGCTATCATGCAATTTGTCTCTATATCATGTGCACAGTTTGCTAACATTTGGTCGATAACTCGATAATCGATTTTTTGGAGCAGCATTTTGTGTCTGAGATCGTGTTAAAGTACTATTCAAAGCATAAATTAACACTCTGATACACACGTTCTGTTAAGTGTTTTGGTCTTCCGTATTTTACTGTATATCTCATAAATACGTTACGTGCTAGCAATCGACCGATGAAGCGATAATCGATCTTTATCAAGCATCGTTCCTTCTCACCGTTATTCGTCTTTAAAATATCAAAACACACACCCACACACATTTATATACGCTCTCACAATAACTATATAACTATATTTCTCCCAAACACAAACGCTAGCACTCGGTATCTCGATAATCGATCTTTGTCGAGCATCGTTCCTTCTCCCCGTTGTTCGTCTTTCATCGCACGCTTGGTACAGCACTCCAACACCAAGGCGCGCGATGATAACTAAGTATATTCTCTCAGACATGTGTGCGCGGAAGCTTTTTTTCCACTCGAAGACATACTTGAGACGTAATGTAGAAGTCAGCTGTTGAGAGATGATGCGCAAAAACGGCGTTTTCACCAACCGTTTCTACTCACCGTCGGTTGAGTAACGTTTGCCTATCGTAACCACAAATCGGTCACGACTTGAGAAAGCGGTTGTGAGAACAGCATGCATATTAAAAGAGACGTTTATTTTAGATGGCTGTTTGAGTGTTTTGACAGCACAAAGCAAATACATGCATGTTTATTCTTCTTGTGAAGAATTGCCTCGTTTTCTTTTATGTTTCTGTCAAAAGATTCATCCTTTACTGCAAGAACCCGGTTATTTAACCAACTTCTTGTCTTTTGTGAATGAATTCAGTTTCGGTGCAAATATGATCATACAAACTTACAAAACAAATAATCAATATTATAAATCAGTTTAGTCCACCATTGATAAGTATACTCTTCTCAGTTAAAGTACATATTTAACCCGCGTTGTGTTGAAGGTTAGCTAATCCTTTATATTCTGAAGCCCTGGCCACACGGTTTACTTATGTATGACGACATACAGTAGCACGGGGTGACGGGTGGCAGCGGATCACCATCACTAACAAATCTGCATATTTCCTAGAAAGTATATAATATTTCAATAATGATGAAGAAGCAACATCACGTGACCATTTGCAGAGAGCAGATTGGCCTAAATTTGGACCCGCTGTTGAGAGAGCCGTCACACCTCATTAGAGCGATAGTATGAAGTATACAAACATGTATCCGCGAACAGGACCTTGTTGTAATCTTCATCAACATCCACCAGGATGTCATTGTTGCTGAAGTGTAGCCTTGCTTCAAGACTATACTACAATATACTTACCATACGTTTAGCCTCATATGCAATAGAATTTAGTAAGTCTAGATGAATCCACAGTCTCTGAGAAGATATGTTATTTGTAGATCGCCTTTTTTAATATTTAAATAAGAATTTATATATTTGATAATATTTAACTAAGAATTTATTCCTAGACTTGTGCATGTCTAGCTGGGGTGTTGCTGGTCTTGCTACACACTCAAAGATTTGTGGCAAAACAAATGCTTACCGTGTGGCCTGAGCTTGAGAATTTTTGTGGAATACCAGCCATTGTATGTCATGATATAGCTTTGTTGTCTGGCTGTAGACCCAGTACAAAACCCTGAAACTCTGGTTAAGAATTACCATGTTTAGAGACAGCTATTGAAATTGCAGAATATAAAAGACTTATCTTGAAGCATGCACAGAAATATAAGCTCATACGTATTTCAAATCAGTTTAGTCCACCATTGATCATGAAGTGCAAAACAAGATGGTTACGAATACCAAACAGGCCTATTCACATACACTGAAGATCAAAACAAAGTATACCGCTACTTTTTTCGGTTATGGGAAATTTGCCCATAATACTGCTTGAGAACGATCTTGTTGACATTTAATGGTGATTATCGTCTATATCAGAGTTGATATGTCGTCAGATGCTTATACCCTCGACGTAAAAGTTTGGGATCGCTTTGTAGTTTTGCCTTTTTCATCATTCCTAAAAAAACTGATCGTTTCTTTTGATCGTCAGTATATTTCATTCATGACTAACTTAAATTATGATTGTTTAGTTCACGCCGTCATTTTAGGATTATTAATTTTAAGCATTCTAATTATTTAAAAGGTGTTTAATGTTTGCAGATATTGTTTGTTGAGCTAAATAGTTCTCTATTATATAACGTTGTCTTCGTGTATACTTAAACCATACTGAAGACATAACGATCGCCGGCCCGGACAGTCACGCTGCAGGGCCGGTTCCAGTCAGCCAGCATGTCATCCTCATCGGAGCGACCCGGCTCGCTCGAAACATCACCAGTATTTTATGTTAAAAATATTTACGATATAACTTATTGAAAATAAACGTGTGACTTGTCATATTTTCTGAATTTTGTTTCTTAAAACACATGCTGCGTGCAGCTGCCAACTCCATTTTGCTATTGCACCGTAAGGAGTTTCACATGTAACGGCAAGGAAACTTGTTTTATATCCCATGAAATATTACACAAATCCGGCCGGAATTTCACTTAGGGAGGCCAAGTGTTTACTTGTGTCAATTGGCATATGCTAGGGTTGAATAGAGACAGTTATTGGATTACAATGATGGTTTTACGGGATGCCGAGCCGATTTTTTTAAAACTCCAAACTGTCAGAAGATGGAAATGTGAAAGAAAACCAGCCAGCGCATCCAAGAGCGAGCTTGGTAGCCCAAGCATGTGTGAGTTATGTCCTTCCTTTGTGAAACTTAAACCAGAGATGTTTCATTTTAATTCAGACGTATTTCGTTTTACCAATTAGGTTAAGCTGCACCTAGACCTGAATGAAGAGCGTATGTCTATAAGTGTACGCTTCAGCGAAAATCTGTTTTAAGTTTAAAAGCGTTTGGCATATATTACTTGATGCTCGCGTTTGCCAAGTTCATCAAGTTTTTGCCAATATTGAAAATATCTAACACGACTTTGCGGTACACGTTTTATTAAGATGTAATTAACTTTTACCCAAAACAGAGAACCTAAATACTGGCGTGATTACATTTTAGAGAGCTGCTTTGAAATTCAACCCCCGAAGGAGCAAAGATAGAAAACGGGCGAACACGGAATGTATTTTCCTGCTCAGCAAATATGCGCAGAGTTAATGAATGTTTTGAACTTGTCCCACTGTACTTTTAGAGGGACAGGTGAATCGAAAGTTGGAAATGGAAAGGGGCGTTTCCTTGAGATAGAGCACACCCCGTTGGCACCCTTTTAATAAAATTGTGTGTGATGTTTAATATCAAGTCAGTATATCACGTCTTCATTTTGTGGTGAAAATTAAAGAAATCCTGTTTGCCCAAACTACCACCAACTGGTCTAAACATGGACAGGCGCATTAATTGCTGGGTACGGGAAAAGGGGGAGTTTTTTTATCCACGAACATCGACGGGGTGGCTGCACCGGAAGACGTTTACTTTAGGAGTCGAGGGTACTTGGTTCAACTATCGCCAGACAGAGAGCTCGACATTGAAGCAGTGAATTATCCTATTAATCTTATAATTTTATAAAGCGTCCTTTACTCTCCTATGATTTTGTAATGTGACCTATATTTCTCAATAGGCAACATTCGGTTTACTTTCGTGTTGTGAAGAGCAGGAAATTCTAGCGGTGTGCACTCCACTTCAGAGTTATCTCCCCTGTCAGGACAATAGGCTACCCCAGGAGTACGAGTCGTAATTGCTATGCCTGCATCTCTGCTGCTATTGCAGAAATAATAATAATGATCTATTTGTAGTGGAGACTATCATAGTGAGTGAAATTGGTTTTAACACTGCAGGGGGCAGTATTTCAGCCATAGCGCAATGGGGTGAGCAAGAGGCACACCAGGAATAGGGACAACACAGGATTGATAGTATTAGTAAGGCCATTGGCCCATATACAAAAGTAAAAAGGTATTTTATACATATATTACAGTAAACTTTGGTACATGAAGGTATAAACCCGACAATTGCTAAATACAAGATTTTCTTATTTCGTAGCTGATGTAGATACATGTATATACTAGTAGTAAGAAAGAGAGAGCAAAAGATCCTATTTGTAGACGGCTCTTACGGCAAGCTTGAGAATACTGGGGTCCTATTCTTTCTAGTGTTAGAACGACATCCCCGGGAACCCCACGGGGTTCGGAGACGATAATAATACTCGGATATAAGACGCACTTTTTCATGAGGAAAGAATGTGCCTTCTACATTGGTGCACGATGTCCAACAAAATATTCAGTCCAAATGCCTGCGTGAACACCAAATTCGGTTTGTTTTTCATTCTCGAGCTTGTTTAATGTGACGTTCATCAATGGGCAATCTTCTACGTAACTAATATGGACATATTATGGTTCGTGAGATTTTAGTGCGTGAATGAAAACAATTTCTACACGTAATAACAGTTTGGCTTTTGTTTAATCCTCTCTAATGGTCGACCTATGTTGGTTCGAAGGGTATCTTATACCTTTTTCTGAAGTCAGTTGGGTATCATGACATTGTTCCGACAGTATCAACTGTGGTTGACGAGTTTCTTCGAATTAGGTTGTTTGGCACTCTAGCGTGTCATAGATTTCATTTCTGGTTTCCAAACCCAACCCGGCTAGAAAAGGCAATAAAATGAAAGAAAACACTCCAGTACCAGTTATGATTCGCAGGTTTCACCGCATCCAGTCATTGAGACTTTACAACCTCCAATATCAGCCTGTTGTCACTCAGTGAAACAGTGCAATTGAGTATGATTGTAATTACATCGTTCCGTCAGTATCAAACGTAGCTCGCAGGTTTCAACGCATCAAAGCATCTAACAGCATCCACACCCCTTCCCTTAGACTGACTGCAGTCGCTGAAATTTCTTCTTCTTTTTTTGTTGTGTATTTTGCACAGAATATATATTTATTGTACAGAGCCTTGTGTCTCCTCTGTCGAATTTCAGACTTGCGTTTTTATAGACTTGCCAAGTCTCTTAAAAAAATTACAGGGTCTGTCAGACAGACTACTCTTCCCTTTGCTGAACCCATGAAACGTCACTCATTAAAAGAATATAGTTGGGCACTAGTGTAAGTTACAATCATGCAATCGTTTGATGAAAATTCAAACAATTTTGGGCAGCTTCCAGACGAGAATTAGTTATTGGTCCTACCTTTAAACCTCTTGTACATCAAACAGCTTAGAGCGGACAAATATCTGGGAGTGGAGTAGGTCCGACATAGCATATAACATGTGTAAATGTGTACAACCATTTATATCATTGTAAAGTGTATTTTTGTTCTCGAATGATTGGTCACCTCACCTGTGTGCAGCCAACCTAGGTAACAGTAAACCCCATTATTATAATTTCATCCCACATCTCCCTTAACCATGTCAATGCTTCTGAAAGCACTCCTTAAATTCCACTGAAGACCAAGATGTCAAAACACGAACTCAAGATCAAAACCCATAACTACAAAGCTACAATGCATATTCATCACTCTACGTGTATACTTGCCCGGCTGCATCTTGACGGAAGGATTCTCATCTTGAGAAGATCAGCCTTGTCAGCTTATTATTAAAATTAAAACGTTATGCTTTCACGGGGAACGTACAAGACACCCCTTCCCGTGGCGCCCTCTGGTTTTCTGGGTAACCGGATCAGATACTATATACCATCTTTCAACACAGGGTAAAGAATCTGCCATTGTTTTGCGTATATTCAGTTTCGGGGGCTTTTTATCTAGGCGCGCATTTGACAGAGATCCCGACAGCTCAAGACATTTACATACATCAACGGGCGATACGAACAGTTTTCGTCCCGATCTGATTTGGCCCCAGTCAAGGGTTCTGTTTGACTGTACTTGCTTACAAGAGACTCATCGCTTATCAGATTTTCCGTGTAAACGAATGCGTTGATGAATGTCGACTGTTCGACCAAGGATGTCTCGATGGTGGAAGGGTGTGTGTTGGCGGCGCCTATTATCTGAGGCTGAACCTTATATGATCGATCTTCCTTTGATTTTCTTTAAATAGCATGAGTTGTCTCCCCTGTTAATAATCTACCTGAGGTATGGCTTCGTATATGTTATATCTCGAAAATAAATTTATTTATTCATTTTATTTTTTATTTTTTTTAATTTATTTATTTTTTTTTTTTTTATTAATTATTTATCTATTCTGATGCACACCGGCTCCCCGAATGCCACAGACGCGAAGACCAAGCCGAGTGCCCCTGACCCTCACCCCTATCCCCACCACCTCCGGGTCTACCTAAGCCTATACATTGAAGTGCAAAAAATCCGGGCTCTTATTGTTGTTTATTATTTTTTTTAATATTGCACGATTTGTCAAAAACGAAAGTATATGACAGTACAATAAACCCTTCGCCCGGCACACGACCTCTTCTTTGTGCAAAAGAATTCGTGTTATTTTGAAGAAAGCGATTTAAATTCTATCGTAATTTTGAAGTAATGTAACTCATTAAAATCCTATATCGTGTGAATTGACTTGCTAATACGACACTGCAAATAGCTACAAGTATTTATTTTGTGTTTGATATACTAACAAACATTGATAAGTCTGATAACAAACTTTTTGAAATGTCGAAATATGAAACATATTCTATCGTCTTTTTGATAGACTCTGAAATGTAGACCACTTTGCGATAAGGTCCTGCGGAGCTGGCGAATTCAGAAGTAACCCACGCTGCGATTTGAGTCCGATATTCCAAAACCCTGATATCATGTAGATTTCTCTAATACCAGGCTACAGCCAAGGAAGTTTTATCATTGTCACCATCGACTCGCGGCAAGGCGCGTCAATGACAACCTGTCAATCACACCCGAGGTTTGAAAGATCAAACCGAAGCATTGTACGCTTTCGGAAATATGGCGGGAAACTATCAGATAAACACTTACGTATTTCAATATACCGCATTAAGGTCCCATTTAACAATATTTGCGAAAAGGGTATTTTAAAAAACATTAAACACACTTGTTGATATTTTATTTAATGAAGGAGCAAATTGCCTCTCGCGTTTCCGAAAAAAAGAGCATTGCATGTTTCCCCGAATGGTCGCTTTATATCGAGGTGTATAAATGGGAGTATATTTCAAATAGATTGATAGTGACATTGTGAATTGCTTGTTTGGTGTGCCGTATCGCTTCTGTATGAATGGGTGAAGGTGTGAACATTTCGACAACAGGTATTTAGAGGCTAGTCGGGGATTTACGACAGGGAATTGTGAAGTGACTTTTTAACACCTGTCTGTGAACAGGTAAAATGAAATTATATCGCTGCCTTGAGCAATGCTTTGACAAGGGATTCACCAGGGATTTTGTAGACTTTCCCTTTTCCTTCATCAAATAACACTGGTTTTGCGGCTCGAAGGACATTCTAGAATAAGCCAGGATTTTTTTTATGTCAAAATAACCTTTTTCTGACTGACCCATAGAAATGTTCAAGTGCAAATGCAATAAATAAGCGCATATGACTAAAATATGAAAGTCGAGATTATGATACAAAAATATTCAAGAATATAAAATGTTTTAAATACCCGTAGCCATAATGTGTGACGGATTTCTCACCTGCATAGTGGAAAAGACTCGTAGTTTAACGTGCACTACCATATTCTTAGCTAATTCGAAATGAAGAAGGACTTTTAAAATGAAGAAGACACTGACGACGGTACTACCGGAATAAATTATGAAGACCCTAAGCTATGACTACAGAAGTTAATAAGGAATAAATGAAGAAGGATACTGAGGAATATACAATTGAGACATTATATGATGGATAAAGAAACACCATAGGATAAATGAAGAAGGCAACTAGAAATATACAAAGAAGGCACTGCATGATAAACAAAGATAGTTAATAATAGTTAATGAAATAATAGTTAATGAAGCAGGCAGTATACGAAAAATGAAGAAGACATTATAGGACAAAGCAAGAAAGAACTCAGGATAAATGAAGGAAACACCAATGGATAAATGAAGAACACAATAAAGAATAAATGAAGAATTAAAGTACAAAACTATAAATGAAGAAGACACTATAGGATAAATATAAAAAGGCATTGTAGAACAAAGGAAGAAGAGACACTGAAGGCAAATGAATAAGACATTACGGGGTATACGCAAAGAGTATACTGACGTCCAAAAGAAAGCATACCAAGATTTTAAGAGACTACTGAATAAATTCACAAATGCGTTGGATATACAAGAGCAAGACTTGGAAGGTTTATCAATGAGATGATGTCAATCAAATTACACTCACCGAAATCCAAGCATCCTTTTGATCA
>JAUELE010031853.1:0-16230 GCA_031471655.1 Diodora aspera
TTTTACTTACGTGAGTATATATACTTACGTAAGTATATTTACTTATGTAAGTAAACATGGTCGTGTAAACGGGGCTTTAGTTGCCATGGAAAAACCCTTGGTTGCCATGTAAAAGGAAAGTATTTTTTTCAAAACATTTAAACCCTAAAGAGTACAAAAAGCTGTGTGCTCTGTGTTTTTACAAAGTTTTGTGAAAAAATACTGGCACGTTCCAGAGTTATGCTACGGAAATAAGAGTTGCCACTCTTAGTTGCCATGGAAACAGAAAAAAGTATTTTCTGAAAATTCAAATCCTGAAAAAGCACAACTAAACCGTGTGCCCAGTATGTGTACCAAGTTATGTGAAAGAATGTAGAGCGGTTTCAGAGCTTTATTCCATCACAAGGTTTCCACACTTTGTTGCTATGGAGACGGAAAATATTATTATCGGAAACTTCAAACCCTCAAAAGGCACAACTGGGCTGTGTGTTCTGTGTGTTTACAAATATTTGTGAAAAAATACTGAGCGGTTCCAGAGTTATGCTTCGGAAATGAATATGACAGTTTCCACTCTTAGTTGCCATGGAAACGGAACATAGTCTTTTTGAAAATTCAAAACATGAAAAGGCGCATCTAGACCATGTACCCAATATGTATACCACGTTATGTGTAAGAATGCCAAGTAGTTCCAGAGCTATGCTCCAGAAAACACAATTTCCACATTTTGTTTCCATGAGAACCGAAAATATTACTTTCAGGAAATTAAAACCCTCAAAAGGCACAACTAGGCCATGTGCCCAATGTGTGTACCAAGTGTCGTGGAATTCTCACCTAATGATCTTATGTTTTTTTAGAGTTCTGCTTCGGAAACAATGTATTTGGAAGCCGACAAGAACGCCGAAGCCAAAAACAATATGTCTCCCCCTGCTTCGGTGCTCACAACTAAACCATGTCTGATTTCTGCAACTCATCACCAACTGCAGACAAATGAGTTTTTCGTCTACAACGCGACACCAACCGCAGACTAGAGACTTCCCTTCTGCAACTCATAACCAACCGCAGATGAGAAACTTTCCTTCTGCAACCTTTCACCAACAGCGGCCTACAGACTTTCCTTCTACATCTCATCACCGACCGTGGACTGGAGACTTTCCTTATGTAACTCGACAATGATTTTAAATTGCGGCGACAAGTAATTAATGCTTGCCATTCTGTGCTAGCTTTGACAGAAGAAGCGCAAATAGGATTTTATCATTTTCAACCTTAATGTATGTGTTAAATTTAACCTTTATGAATTTATGAAAGGAATTATACATGTGACGTAAGTGAAATACTGTACTCGAAGTATACTTGACTCGGTGATATGGTTTCTCCTGACCAACCAGCTGAAATAAAGACAGAGTGGAGATTAATATAATTGTCATTGGCTATTTCGCAGTTTATCATAAAGGTAAGTCTTAGGTTAAAGAGCTAGATTTGGATTCAGCATGTTGATACATGCTGGACGAGGCGACTGTATAATCATTAGCTGTCAGTGTTAACCAGACGTAGTTTCTTCCTTGGCTGCATCTACTGTTCTATATTGTGGATAACATGTAATCCATCTGTCTCATAGCGCTCAGTCTCAATTACCATACTCTTCAAAGAAGGCGCCATCTTTACCATTGGCATAATCATATAAAAGTATTTCAACAGGGTAAGTAGCACCACTAGCTCAAAGACAATCATCACCACCAACAGCAAGTACCAATGCAATAACAACACCATGCATAACGATTGTGCAAGGAGCTGCACCGAAACGTTGCCAATAATCAAGACGTTCGTCGTCTATACATGTTAGCAGGTCTTAGCTACTTATTTGGTCAGCAGAATTTTACATAAAATTATCTAAGAAGCTAAGTTACAACAGCAGTGTCGTGGGAATTAGAACTGATCTCTTGTAAACCCTACCAAAACACGTGTATTGTTTGACATTTCAGTAAAGTTATATTTAAATATTTCAAAAATCTACAACAAAGGTTTCAGTGATCTCGGAACCGAGGCAAGTAAACATGGATTTACGAACTGCAGTTTAATCCTGTTACGTTGTCGTAACCGATATCCACAGACTCGTTCTTCGCGTACAGGATGCAAGAACAGCTGGTGCATTTGGACCAGGGCACGGTGTCTGTCATAGAGGCGAAGAAGTAATACAACCCCCACGCTATGATGACGTCATAGTAGATAGAGATGACAGCAGAAACCAGAGCCCCAGCGTAACCAATTCCTGAAAAACAGCACCATGTTAAACTCCTTTGAGATATTTTAACATGTTTCTTTCAAAAGGGCACTCGTGAATGGTCAACATGTCTCTACAACTATTGCTGATCAAACTGATAAAATTTGTGTATGATGATTAACAGTATGCTTCTCCTAATAAAAGACAAATATGCGTACATGTACTTTATATAATCTAACAATCCACTGAATATCCTAAAACATTACAAAAATTATATGTCGGATTTGAAGTATCGATTTAAAGAATTGAATATCAGTTGAATAATCAATGAAAAGCTCTGCATATGTGTTTTATGATGTCAAGAATAATATCATGCTTCTGCAAATATCATACAGCTCGTCTAAGTTGGCATAACATTGAGTTTCAAACAATGGAGTAAGGAACCCCTGATAACGAGAATTCAACACAATATATGTTTAAATTCGAGTTAATCTATAAGATAGTAAGTTACACGAGAACTCTAAGATAAGATCTAATCTATGACCTTGAAGCTTAGGTATGATATAACTGACAAAGATTTAAAAAGTTTCAATGGATTTGCGTTGGAATATTCATTCTCCATCTTCAGTCGGTTCAAATGCAAGCAGGCCCGGGTCCGGGGGGGGGGCACAGAGGGCACGTGCCCCCCTTTAGCTCGCTCTTTAAATTAATTTTGTTATATTAGGAGCAAACTCCTAAAATATTACGAAAGCTCGTGAAATATACCGTGAATGCACTATTTTGCATGTTAATTTTTCAAAATTTTCCAGGGGAGCATGCCCCAGAACACCCCTAGGAAATGATATGTTTCATCATCTATGTGGTGCCCCCGGTTTACACAAATCCTGGATCCGGCTCTGGCAAGTCAACCAACCCTCTGTACAAAGCTCCTTGGGTGTTGCATGTACATGTATATTGTATAAGATCAAGCTGCGAGTTGCAAGCAGTGGTTTGTTTAACCCTGCTTCAAGATGACGCTCTGGATGTTTGAAAAGGGATCCAGTGATTCTGGTATTAGGAGGTCATATGTTTATGGTCATAATACTCGTGAAACTTAATTTTATACCTCAGTTGACCTACGACTAAAACTAAGGAAGAGGTTATCCATAAAGTGTATTTAGTAGTCGTCGTAAATTCAGCTTCTAAAATAATTAAAGCAGCTGGATTGCAGTGATTACATTATAGCGGTACCAATGAATTCTCTTGACATTACTGTTTAACATACCTTTCATTGTTTTGTTGACGTACCAAATACTGATAGGCCCCTTTCCACCAAACTGCCCAAAAGACACTTCCAGGGCAAAAACTGGGATCCCAAGAAATATAAGAAACGTCAAGTAGGGAATAAGGAATGCCCCTGAAAGAATACAACATGAAACACAATGTCTTTACTTGTAGGCTATAATAGTTCAGGCTTTAATACTGAGCAACAATAGGAAAGCGGTGTCAATGGAAACGAAAACAAGACTTAGTGTCCATGTTAATAATATTTAAGCTTGACTAGTGTAACTTTTAGTAATAATAATGGGTATTTATACGGCGCTTTGTTCAACACAAGTATGGATGCTGAAGGTCTTCAAGTCATCGGAACACTTTACAATCCATATCATTCCAGGGAGTATACGACATGAGCTGCCTGTTAGGTGCCAGAAGGTTAACGACACATTACTATCTCTCTTCGACCAGGTACCCTATTACAGCTGATTGGATTGTGGCAAAGCGCACGCAAGGCTATTTACCAAGGGGACACCACTGGCATTGTCAGTGTCTTAGTGTAAGACAGAGTTACCCATTGAGAGCTTTACAACCTGTACCGGCCAATCATTCAGCTACTATCCGAGCTGGAGGCTGCCTTACTTCTGTAGCCTGTGACCCCATGGCATTCATTCACCATTTGTAAATTTCAAATAAGGTCAGCAAGCTACATCACATTTCGTTAAAATCAAAACAGAATCGAGTCTTATTTTTTAAGAAATATCCGCCATTAAAACTTACGGAATGGTAAACATCAGTTAACCAATGTTTGGAATAATAAAAGATTCGTAGATGTGTAATGTTAAAATGTGTGCAAAAAATACACATACTTCCTTTTTAATTTTAAACCAAATGGCTTGATGACGTTTATGAGAAAGAAAATCCTTGACGGCTCCTGTTCCAAAAGAATCGTGTTTGTGAAGTTAAGTTTCAAGCGCTTTGACTATATATGAATCTTACCTCCTCCATTTTTGAAACAAAGATACGGAAACCTCCAAACATTCCCAAGCCCGACAGCATAGCCAACGAGGGTGAGAATAAACTCGATCTGTCTCCCCCACTGGGCTCGTTCTTGTGGTTGTTCCTGCAAATACCAAGAAAATGTTAGCACCAAGAAATAATAGCTTTAACTATTTTGGGAACGGAAGCAAAGAACAATGAAAACAAAATGAATGAATGAATTATGGAATCATTAACATGAAAATGAAATCTGTTTAATTTAATTTCCTTTGAAAACCGACTCTCCGCGTAGAATGTTGACACCTTGAAACATGTTGGTCGAGATGTGGTCCCTGGGTGAAAATAGACTGGAAGGTCTTGGCCACGTGACCGATGCCCTGTGTTGAGGCGACATGCTTATGGTTAATTGTTAGGCATGTGTTCACATTCTAATATACTTGACACTATCGCTGTCAATTTCACACTCGGTTCTATTAATATCAAGACAATACATAACACTCTGACCGTGCATATGCACTCCCACAAGCACCGTGACATGAATTTAACTAAATCTGCGACGCACTCGTCCTTGATTAGCAACATCAATGAACTGGAGTAACTGGAGGGAGAAGAGTAAAGTACATGTTTGTTACAGGGATGGCGCCACCCGGGGAGGGGGGGGGGGGGGGCTAGAGACCCATGTCGGGAAACCTTAGCCTCCAACCCGTCGGAGAATAATAAAGCAATTCGTCGGGGAAAATTTTGGAGAAAATGTGTGTACTTTATTGTGTTATCTGAAAATTTGTGTACAGGACTTGTCGGGGATTTCAGACCCCTTGTCGGAGACCTCAGACACCCCCCCCCCCCCCATCTCGAATTCCTTGGCTCCACCCCTGATTTGTTGGCCACTTAAAACAGAAAAAACGAGAGAATATTAAACCATAAAGTACGTTTGCAAGAGAAATGATAAACTACTCTATAATCCTTCACAATTTAATTCCGACCATGAACTTACAATCAATACATAAAAGATTTAAGAAGATTTGAATGATCAATACAGATTTGTTGTAAATTATTCAAAGGACACACCTAGTATCGCCGCGAGACAGATTACAAATTTCGAGCACAGGTGTGTTATATCTAGTGTAATGATTTCCTCCTTATGTTACACTCTAATCTGCATGGTAAAATGTGTAGACCTCCTATGGAGAGGTTCAAGTATAAATTTTTAATTATATTCATAGGCTTGGGGGGGGGGGGCTCGAGCCCTGTCACTTGTTACGGGATAGGGCTGAACCCTCTCATCTCGGCCCTCCCCCTTAAAGAGGATTTACATTTCGTATTCATGATGGGTCTCAGAACGCGGCTCCGATGATCTGGGCCTCTGGACCCTCAATGTCCTTGGATCATATCTCCTCCCCCCCCCCCCTCCCCTCACACACACGCGCGCACTGAATTTGCTTCCTGACACCATTGAAGTTTATATACAATGTTATTTTCGGCTTTTAATCTAGGACGAACTCCTGTAAAGAAATAAAAGGGAAGCAATCACAATACTTCCTCTTCATGTTTTGCTTGCTTGGAAATGAACGTCAAGAAAGGCATTTTCCTGACGATTATAATAAGTCTGCGATGATTTCCCCAGGGCACAGGGAATGATGTACCCTGAGTAGTATGGGATTGAGTCATAGGATGAATGTGTGCAGAGATGGCGCCAAGAACTCTCTCACAAGGAGCCTGAGCTCCTCAACACCCGTATGTAACCGAACAAAAACAGTATTGACATTAGTCAACAGTCTGAACAACAAAATAAACGCTTAACAGGGAGTACGTGTCACCCTCAAGGCTATTGCGTATAACTAATGTCTCCACCTGCTTGCAACTGAACAGTTTTCCTAGCTATGTTTAACTAAGTTTGATATCAATATCATAGAAAAACAGACAAGACAGGACAAGACAAGACGAAGTTTATTCGTGTGTTCGAGGCTTCTAAGCCTACAGCACTAAAGTAGCAAATAGCATGTGCGCAGTTATTGCAGGAACAGTTCATACAGGCAAATGTATTTTCCAGAAGGTTCCAAGACCTTCCAGTGTACTAGTATCTCTACAAGTTATTAAGTTTACAAACTTCTCCTTAGTTGGAAGGCTATACAAGTGAAATGGTATAAAAATGTTTCCGACTGTCATCCTAAAATGGGCAAACTAGTAGGAAGTGACACTCGTTTTCAATTACATTTATGTTACATTTACTGCAGAATAAGGTGCTATCATTTACAATCTCGTCATATCATCTTTGCTGTATTTTGAACTTATGAGAAAAATAACGAAATTTACAAATCATCCTCACCAAGTCCTTTCGGTCTACCAAAGACAGGATGTATTTTTCGGGCTCAAGTAAGGTCTTGTACTTGGAATAGTCTCTAAGAAAATTTGAAGAAAGAAATTTATCGTGGCAATATCTGGATATCTTTACAACGTTGCGTGAAGTGTTGAAGAAATATGTCCACATGACCGCAACAACTGCTACTGCTAAAATATAGCCCATGATCGCAAACAGTGAGAGATCACTTTCATAGCTGGGTCTAGATCTCCTGTGCGTTAAATGATTGTTGGACATGTTAAACTGTAGGACCATTTCAAACTGCAGGGAGAAGAACTCATAAGAAAAACCCAAAAGAGGGTAGATCAAAGCATGGGCCTCAGTGTACTGAAAATGAAGTTTATAAACACAAGAACCTCTCACTCATTGCCATATATGTTGTATTACATGCCATTATATTTATGTTTAACATTGGAGTGTGAAGCAGTTCTGATGGAACAGGATTGATACATAATGAAATCATTAATTCATGAAAAGAAGCAACAATTATCAAAAGTCGACAATTTATGTTAGATCATTAAATGAGTTCATATGGAGAATTGAGGAGAGATGATGGTTTATGTTACATGGGCAATATTTCAGCCATAACGCAATGTGATGTGCATAGCGTGGACCGATGGAAAAGCATAGTTCTTAAAAGTGATCGTTAAGAGAAAAGTGAAAGCAACACATCCCCATTTTAGTTGCCTTGTACGACAAGCATTGGGTTACTAGGGCCCTATTCTATCTATGTGATACCACGTCACTCCCAGGAAGCCCCACTGAGTGTTCACAGAAACAGCCATAAGGGAGTTAAATTGTGTTAAGTCATTATGTACCCTGCCTACCAAAACGCTTGCGTTGGACGCCACTGTCATGAAAGACATGGTGCAAATGTTCACATCGAATCAGGTTCAGTTTGTTCTCCATTGAACATTTACATGTAGTAAAGTGATTATTAATCTGCGGAAGGAAGCCCTCACCGGAGTCGGGATAGTTAGGAACCTATTTTGATTTTGAATTTTGCTTCTAAGCTTCGACTCAGGAGATGTAATCAGGATATAACTGCTAACTGGGTGCAGCACAGCAAAGATGTATGCAACTGCCTTTTAATATTTGCTTTCAGGGCTGATAATATTAACATTCATTTGAAACAAATAGTGCGAAAATTGGTTGCGTTTTCTCCTAAGTGAGAAGTAATGCCATCGCTAAAGAGTCTATCAACTAGGGAGAAGTTTTAGATAGAGCTGCATGTATATAAGTTGGCTGCCTATAATTTTGGTTACAGTCAACACCTATGTACGTACTTGATGCTGAGTTGAATATCAAGATGTTCAAACAAACCATCAGATGAGAGTAGCAGTCATTCGGTACACTTCTCCATGTGTTGTATACAAAGAACATTATACAAGTGTTATGGATAGGACTTTAGACGTTTCTTTGAACTTTCAAACTTACGAAGGTTCTTTGAATATGTAACAGATCCTCTATAAAAGTATATTTGAATATACTGAGCCTGGGTATTGATTTTAACATTGCAATGTTTTGAAAAAGATACATGTACATGTAAATCCAAATATTTCTTTTGCAGTAAAGGTGGGGACTGTAAATATGTCTGTGTTTATTTAAGATACGTAATCGCCGCCAGTTTCTAGTGGAATGAACCAGTGACTAAAGTACCGAATGTACTTGTTGCAAGTTGAGCACGATACATAAACGTGATTTATTTTGGTGTTCGGTCACGCAATTTCTGACTCATAGACACAGAATCCTAAATGCAAACACGAATTACAAGATGCAAATGAGAGATATCGAGTAACTTACACAGGGCTCTCATTTTCTGGGTCATTTGTATAAATCGTCTTATCTTGGTATTGACAGATATATTTTACCCTTGGTGAGGGTTACCTTGTGAGCGCATTTTTATTAGGGTTTTAACCTGTGACTGTGCAGTTTAAAATGAAGGACAAACAGCGAGGAATGCTAATTGAAAGAGCAGAACAAAAAATAATAGCGAGGAGAAATGCGATATTTGAGTTGCTGAACACCTGGCGAGGACATGCAAAATGTAAAAAAAATATGCTTAAAATTTACAATTGCCCGAAATGCTCAGAGTAGTATGGTTAACAGTTGTCCTGTCAAACAGTTGTATTTACATTGGGAAACACAGTCTAACATGTTATCAGAGCTATTCCCATGTTATGTTAAATAGTTGTTTTTATAACCTATGCAAATAATACGTGATTTCATTGAACTTGAACGCATTTATGCTATTGTACTGAAATGCATTATGACGTTGCACACACGCGAATTGGAATGGGTATTGGAGGGGCTGAACTAAAAATAGATTAATGGATGAGTTCGAAACACTAATAAGGTTAGGGCGGGATGTTTCATCGAGTGGGCAATGGTCCATCGACATGGTCCACCGACGGAATCCAGTACACTTTTCAGGTGAACCACAGAGACTGGCCAATTTTTGCTTGCTTGTTTTCTTGACAGACATCTGGTTACACCATTTTCAACTTGTAGCTGACAAATTTGATTCCCAATTACAATGTCCATGGAGATAATTTTTAGTGCCCTCGTCCTTTCAATCAATTGAAAATGATAAAAATGTAGAAATTAGCATTTGCTTTTATTTAAGATACTTTAACAGTAATTCGTTTCAAAGCAATTATTAGCTACGATCACTACTTGGCCATGACATAGCGAAAGAAAGTTTGACAACACTGGGTTGAGAATATATTATTGTAGCTCAACCTAGCCGAGACTAACGTATGCCTAAAATAATAATGTACTCGGTTTCAGAAAAGTCAATAAACCAAAGAGATGACCTTGATCAAGGGTGATGTACCTCGTGGCCTTGAACTCTGGTGGGTACATGGTCAGAGCCATGGCGTTTGTACTTGCATTGTCTATTTACTTGACTGACTTTGTATATTTAACTTACATCAGAACAGTGTCAATACAGTACTGTCATAATACCTTTGACAGCCCTGTGTGTATATCTTTGTGATTGAACAGTAAGCGCAGCTATCACCCTTCATACGTCCGTGAATCAGAGAAATGTTTGAAGGGAGTGTAAGCATTTAATCAAACAGACTCATGCTTAAGTCCAGTTCGGTCTCAGTACGTTGAAATATGATCATGCCCTACGGATTTGAAAAAATAATGTCGTTTATTTGCAAAGCTGTCTCTGATGTATTACAGTGTCTGACTGAAATAGTATATGAGATGGTAGCGCACGCCTAACGGGTCATGATATCATAAATATCATGTACTGACTCAATGTCCTATGTCCAAAGGCAACGAAACGAGGATCGTTGGGTCCAAAGTTTGACAGATGTAATCGTGTTTAGCCTAAGCTCTGTACATATAACAAAGAATATGATATACACGGATGAATGAGCCATTTGCGTTTAATGTAGCTTTTCCAAATCTTTCAGTCATATCATCACAGTGTCGTCTGCATGATGGCGTCGGTGTCAGAGCTCCATCTACAGTCTCCGACAGGTAGCCGAGCTGGATTCAAACCCACAACCGCACATTACTGGACCGACAAGCTAACCACTGCCCATAATGCACAAAGGACATGGCACGCAATATATATTGCACGTCGAAACACATGTGCAGCTTCACCTCCGTCAAGCTCTAGACGTCACTGTAGTCATATATATCGACTCGGTCTAACACTTCATTTAAATTTAGAGCACTTACAGAAGCCCTAAATCATTTTTTAAAATCATGTGGTGATGGAAAAGGGAAGGAGAAACATTCAATTTTCCTGTCTATACGTATAATGGTTCACATTCGCACATACACAGAAGTATTGTTCTGATGCCGCTGGTGTAACGCATTTTGACAGCTAGTATAGATAGTTTCATATATCCCTGCCCAAACAGTTTGAAGGATGCAAGTGCTCTTTGTGGAAAATTGTACTTAGATCACTCTTGTGTGAGGACAGATATACACTGGCATAACACATGTCCTGAAAGTGCAACACTTTCTGCAGTTTCTGGTTAGGTGTTATATGTCCGCCGTTCAATGTGTCAATTTTATACTGAATTTTATACAATGGACGTATGTTTCATTGCCCAGGGAGTTAAAGGTTAGTGCACGGGTATTCTGGAGAGATACCTGAGTGGTTCTGGAGTTGGTACTCTTAATAGCACAACAAGCAGGAAACAATTGTCGCTAGGCTGGACTATTTGCACAATACTGAAGTAATATGGAACAGCCACCATCTATCACGAGTACAGCGATATATATATGTTTATTGCACACCTATATGGCAGATTTAGTCAGTGTTTACTATCACGGTTACTTGAAGAGTTCAGATGCGAAAACTGTTATATCAATCCGACATACTTTTGAAAACACATTTCAATTTTTGCCTAACCTTCTTAATATTTTCCAATTTTGCAAACGTGGTAACAAAATGGGTGTAAATCAATGATGGAACACATCGAGTTTCACAAATCTAACTTGGTTGATACATTTGAATGACCATTTTTTTTAACACATTAACCGTTTACAAATTTCATTTATAATGCGTCATGCATATGGTCGACACATATTTTATCATGTAGTATTCGTGTTGAGTGTTAAATATGATGTACGGTATGCCATATGTATCGGGTACAGTATAGTGTGTAACATATTGCACAGTATGATGTATTGTGTAGTTTTGAGTTTAGTGAAAAGAACTGTGTATAACACAGAGCATAGTCAAATGTATAACATATTGCACAGTATGATGCATTAGCATTGTAAAGAAATGAAAACATTGTTAATATGCCGAACCATATGGTGGTCATGGGCATAACATGAAACAACACACCAAATAATGCTGCAATTTGGTCACGTGATCATTGGCGCGTGCATTGCATGTCATTTTACATGATTCGTAATGAATCCCATCACAAAATTGGGTATACAACCACGCTAACAAGTCAGAGGGTTTGCTCATGAAACAGAAAACACCAACACGCCAGGTCTTCCAATTATGGGTTGTATGAAAGGATTGTCTGAAAACGCCAGACATGAAGCCATCGGTTTGTTGAGGGCGGGGATGAAGTGCAGACAGGTTGGAAGGCACATTAACTTCCATTACAGTACCATATCACGTTTGAGAACACGTGTGGCACAAACTTTGACATATAATTAAATTCCATTTTCACACATGCTGATTCATATTATGGGCATTTCCATCCGAAGTTGCTAAATGTTTGCTACTGTGTATATAATTATTGTACAGTACGGTGTATCGCTTACTGGTCAGTTTAGTGAAACGAATAGTGTATAATGTAGTGCATAGTAAACATTTTGTGACATATTGCACAGTTTTGTGTATTGTAAAGTGTATATTTCAGTGAAAAGTGTAGTGTATAATATTTTCTACCATGACATTTAAGTTTTAATCTACGATACACCGCAGCTGATTTTAGCGCATTAATACAATGTAGCCGCTCGTGACCCGTGGAACGTCATATTTATAAACAAAGCAAAGATTGTAAACAAAATGGCGTCCAAAAGAATATTTCGGATTTTATGACACTTAACTGACAGTGGCTCAGGGAAAACGAAGCGGATAACTTTTTAATATTCGCGTTCTACTTATCCTTTCAGTAACGGATCTCCTATTTATTAGTACAAACTATGCATTACCACATATTCACTATTTTAATGATGAAGCGATTAATTACTGCACGACAGTCAATACGGTTTTCACACGAGATGAAAAACATAAACAATTACTTGCTGTTGGAGAGGACAAATAGCCTTTTTCAGTCTCAGTGAGAACAACACATCGCGTATTTTGGGCATTTTCAAAATTCTTTGAAGTAATATAGTCCCTGATATAAGTTCCAATCGAGTATCTTCGATACACCACTCGTAAAACGAAAACACAATGGGTTTATCTCCTAAGTGTATAAAGAGATAGTGGCAAGCATGGTGAACCGTATAGTGAGTAGTAAAAAGAAAAGTGAAGGGTATTATACAGTTCACAGTCAATTGTATTGTAACGAAATGCATGGTATGGTCTTCCGTATGGTGTCTAGCTAAACGAAAGGTGTAATGTATAAATAGTGTATAATAAAGTGTTTAACGTATTGTACCGTATAGTGTATTGCATCGTGCATAGTTTAATAAAACATAGAGTGATGTATATACATATTAAAATATATAACTTAATGCATAGTACAGTGTAAAGCATAGCGAATAGTTAAGTCAAAATTGTAGTGTATAATATACTGTATACTGAACTTTATAACATCATATGGTGTATCCTGTAGTGAACAGTTCAGATTGACAGACTGACAGACTGTTTTTTAAAGTCTCACCTCATATATATACATTGACATTAACAACACGTTTAAAAGATTGAGCCACTCTAGCATAAGAGTTATGAGATACTATAGACATTAAGTATTCAATGCATACACAGATAAATACTAAAAAACATAATAATATACATATGATAAATGACATGAAGAAACTATTTTGAAAACACAAAGTCTTTCCGTTTAAAAAGAATGACATACCAGGTTTTTGCGGTAAAACGGCACATTCTGGAGTGGACATAATACAAGATAATTGGCGAGAGTTATCAAGGTATCTAAAACCATTGTAGATTGTATAACACTTCTCTAAAAGACTTGCTCTTTCTAAAAAGTACAGCGGACATTTTAATAAATCATGCACTTCATCTTCTATTTCATTTTTGCAAAACAAACAACTCCTTTGTTCCAACGGAGTATTGTTATAACGACCAGTTTCAACATGGATGGACGCTACACCACATCTAAAATTAGCCATAACCCTTCTATGAGACAGAGACATAGACGTAGTGACATAAGGTTCAACACCAACATGATTCTCTTCAGTGAAAAATAAAGTGTATGGTATAGTGTATGCATGAAGTATTATAAAGTTTGAATGAAGTGTATTATTTAGTACATATTGTGGTGTATCATTTTGTGTATAGTATAGTGAAAAGTGTAGTGTATTATGTAGGTTATATCTGTATGTAACGGCATTGGATGGAATGATTAAATTTCTCATTAATTTTGTTAAAATGAGTGTACGTTAGTCAATAGAAAATTGCACAATTTAAAATACAAATGGACAGAAAGATAAAACAGTAACGTCGTGATTTACGGTCAACATATTAATTACATGTTTACAGAATGTCTATTGATGATGATAATAATAATAATAATAATAATAATGCAGATTATAATGCTACACTTATCCGTGTACTCGTACATGCTCAAGGCGCTACATGTCTATCACATTGTTGATTTCTAAGCCGAAAAAAAAACTTATTTAAAACAAATCAAGAGTTTTTATACATGTTTGTAAACCACAATTGTTTTATCCACGTAAACACACACGTCAATCTATGCATTGCAGTGCACTGACATCACGTACCTGAGCAATGCTGGAATCCTACCCGGGGAACATTCTGATCAATTCAAATAAAACAGTATACAGGTTTATGTAGGCCTACTTGCATAAAAACACTAACGAGCTCTCAGGTGAAATTCCGAAGTAACCAGGTAAGGTAATGATCAGGTTTTGAAAATGCACAGAAACGAGGTAAAATAAAATGTCTAATCTCACCTCGCTCATCCTCGTATTTGTGTATCCTCAACGCAATCTGAATGACGGCTACCGTGAGGTTATCACCGTCATCACGTGATCAACCCTTATGTATGCGCACACATTGGCCGGCTATTACTCGCCTTGATAGTTGTCGTGGAGGTCTTGGCCAGTTGGGCTATTACTCGCCTTGATAGTTGCCATGGAGGCCTTTAGGACCTTCTGGATTGTTTTCATTCTGCTTTTGATGTGGTGTGTGTCTGGAATTTTTAATGTTCTGGTGAATACGGTGTATCATATAGGAAGAATACGTTGCTCTTATTTTCAAAATCGGTTTCCATAGAAAGGAGATAATGTGTTTTAAAGCCAGCATAATGTTGAAGATCAAATTAGTGGTTTTAACAACAATTTGTTGTTTTATTTCCTGGTTTCACACGTTCATCACAAATCCATGCAATGTCAAATGCTTGAGAAAGGCGTTAGGATCTACATCGAAACGCAGCGTGTACGTCAAAATAAGAAAAACGTTTCAAGCCATAAAGTGCTGAGTTATCAATGCCAACATGAGATTTCTAAATGCTGATAAACAATTGATTAACAACAATGTGTTGTGATTGTGATGATTTTGATAATTCTACAATGACATTCAAGTTTGCTCGTTTTAGATTGGTCAACATTCATTTTTCAATCTACGATACACCGCAGCTGATTTTAGCGTATAAGGACAATGTAGCCGCTCGTGATCCATTGAAAGTCATACTCGTACACAAACAAAAATTGTAAACAAAATGGCGTCCAAAACAAAACAATTTAGGATTTTATGACAATTAACTGACATCAGCTCCGGTTAAACGAAACGGATAACTTTCAAATGTCCGCGTTCTATTGACCTTTCCACAGTGGATCTCCGATTTATTAACACAAACTATGCATTACAAAATATTCACCAAGTTTGATGATGAAGCGATCACTGCACGAGACTCTAGTCAACACAGTCTTGAACGAGCTGTAGGAAAGAATAGATCGCTTTATTCGAGCATGTTCGCATTTTCAAAATACTTTGTGCTTAACACATATAATACACATATCCACGGAGATTCCAGTTGAGTATCAGCGCTGCAGATAACAGGCTTTGTCACCGTGCTCCCCACTGCAAGTCAACGTTCAAGGACATTTCCAAATCAAAGGGGAGCTAAATACCGCCTAGCTTGTATTTGATCTACAAACAGTGAAATGCGCATATTGTTTATTTACTTGTTGTCTCATAAAATAAAATAATGACTCTAAAAACTAGTTGACCTCGTAATTTGATAGAATGTTCATTTCCACCATATCCGCCCTGAAAAAATGAACGGTCCCATCCAACACTATGAAAGCCAGCAAGATTATGGTGGTGTCGAGATGATATTACGTGACGTCACAATACGGTATTACGTTTGATTCGCGTGACGTCTAGAGGCAAATGACGTCACAAAAAGAGTTCAACATTAAAATTGCTAAGTATTGGATGGTACGTGGGATCGAGACAGCAAGTGATTGGGTCGAGTGAAACGACACCGAATCACTTGGTGCCGATATCCCGTGAACCACCCGTTTTAGCTAAAGGAATTGATGAATCAGCACTCTCATTGACAACGACGTGATTTGGTGCCAGGGAAAGTAATGCCTATCGCAAACGGATGCGGATAAACGCTAAACAGAAAACAGTTTTGTCTAGCTCACGTTTATCACATCCGTCTGCGGTGGTGAAAAATAAGAAAACAAGAAACAAGCATGTTTGTACCACGCAGCGGCAAATTTTCTTTGATCCAAAGTGTGCAATAAATCTCCATAC